>VUQH01090034.1:0-13818 GCA_015106775.1 Etroplus canarensis | reverse complement strand
CAAGTTTAAAAATAACTAATAAATAGATAAAGTGCGACATGTGCAACATAGTGCAATAGTTGCAAACAATGCAAAGAACAGATGAACTTAGTGTAGAAATCCAGGATTGTGCAAAACAGTACACAAGAAGGCACAATGAAAAGACAACACAGCAAGACACTAGCGACGACGAAAAAAAGTGAATGCAGTAGAAAAAACAGGAAAAAATAGATTGAATAAGCAGATTGGTCATCTAATCACAGTAAATACTGCAACTTGTGTGTAAATTTTCATTTTACAGTCCGTTGGGTCGAAAGACAAACAGCGGCACAACTTCAGGCAAACTCCTCAATGGCAATAACTCATCTCCTGCAGTTTTCAAATGCTCATCACTCACCTTACTCCTCTGATCTGTACCCAGACTGGCACATATTATTTAACAGGGAGATGAATGGCCGATTGGGCATTGCTCATGTGTCATGGCGTAAGTCATGATAAATAACATGAGGTGGCTGACAGGACATTGGACAGTAAGGAGTAGAGATATCAGCATCAACACAGGCTCAACCAACCGCAGTGTAATTTTGCAAGTCGTTAAATCACTGCCAGAGAAATACGAGTCCAAGGTTACTGGGTGCTGTGTGAATGATGGAGGCTTGGAGTGGTTCACAAGGCTCAAGTTGCTGCGGAAATTAGATTTAACACTGTATCATCTCATAGACCTTAGCTAAGCAGAGGAAATCAGGATCAAAACGAAACTGAATTTTATTTGTTGGTGTAATGCTTGAGATGTTTAGTGCATTATATTGGTTGGAATGGACTGAAACTTTATCTGAAATTAATTTACAGTAATGCTTCACTGGCACTGTATTTCCTACTGAAGGGCTTTTTTTTGGTGGTGTGTGTTCTGATGGACATTGTCTATCTACTACATAATGGAGGAGAAAGGCAAGAAAGAATGAGGTGATAGGTGTTGGAGATTTGAGGCAGAAGGGGGGGAGGTAGACTATGCCATCCAATTTGTGGTGGACCAGATGCTGTACCCTCAAGCAAAGTATTTTACCCCAAACGGTACCTGTAAAAACTCCATCTGTTGAAATGGGCCCTGGAATATGTCAGCACTAGCTGAAGGCTCTCTTGAAGCACTCAAGCTGGCTCTCTGGCTCTGAGGATCATGTGTTGTCAGCTGTACCCCATGGGTAGAGAGAGAGACAGAGATGCTGTCGTGGCTGTCTGGCAGCAGCATTGTGGCAGTACAGCCTGTACTATCTCTCAGCGAGACCAAGAGAGAAGGAATGGGGTGGGGGTGAGGGGTGTCTCTCATTGCTGAAACCAGTGTTGTTGAATGTCAATTTGGTGGAGAGACTGCAAATCCGCTTTTCTTCTGAATGCCACAAAAGGTGCCATATGCATACAGCTGCAACATTTGTTCCCTTGGATGAGAATAATGTCCAGCAAGGTTGTAGACATTTTTGTCACCAGGTGGTTGGTCCTCTGATGCCAGAGAAAAGCAAAGTTAATACTTCAGTCCATGTGAGTTTTACAGGGGAAAAAAATCTGTATGTGCATACGCACTAGTATGTAGAACCAGATTCCAAATAAGCTGGGAGGCTGTGTGAAATAAAAACACAATCCACTGATTTGCAAATCTCATAAATCAAAATTTTATTCAAAAAAGAAGATAGAAAACATACCAAAAAAATTGAAAGTGAGATATTTTACTATTTCATGAAAATATATTAGCTCATATTGAATATAACATAACCATGATTCAAAAAAGTTTTGATAGGGCATGTTTACCACTGTGAAGCAGCCCCTCTTCTTTAAGCACCAATCTGTAAATTAATAAATCTAGGAACTGAGGAGACCAGCTGCTGGATTTTTGGGATAGGAATGTTGCAATGTCGTCCCATTCTTGTCTGATATAGGATTCCAGTTGCAAGGCCTTCCTTGAAAAATATATTGTCTGGAGTGGAGCACATATTGCTCTAAAACCTTTCGGCATTGATGGTGCCTTTCCAGATGTGCAAGTTGCCTGAACTATAGGTATTAATACACCCCCATACCATCAGCAATGCAGACTTCTAAACTCGGTGCTAAAAACAAGCCAGATGGTCATGTCTTGTTTGCAATGCAGTGCCACCTGAGGGCCCCAAGATCACAAGCATTGAATTTTGGGTTTCAGCCATGTCCCTTGTGCACAGAGATGTCTCCAGATTCCTCAGTCTTTTTATGATATTATCTACTGTAGATTATGGAATATTTGAAGTATTTGCAATTTTACATTGAGGAACACACAACTTAAATTGCTCCACAATTTGTAGAGGCAGTTTCTCGCAGATTGCTAAACCTCTGCCCATCTTTACTTCTTACACTACATTCACACTGCAGGTCTTAATGCTCAATTCCGATGTTTTGCTGAGATCTGATTTTTGTGTGTGTGTCTGTGTGTGTATGTGTGTGTGATCATTCACAGTATAATTTAAATGTGACCACAATCAAACTCCAGTGTGAACAGTCCATGGACCTGAAGTGACATGCAAGCACAGAAGAAGATGTGACGTCACACGCAGCATGAGTAAAACCTCATTTGCATCCATGATGTCTGCCATGCTTGTTTCATTGATTGTTTACATTTAATCTACTCGCGTCTTGCCTTCTCTGGTGCAGAATTATGATGTCCGTCACATTTCAGTGACGTAACAGCCAGATGAAATACAGCATGACTGTTTAGACCAAGGGTGTCAAACACCCGGCCGCTTCTGGCCCCGCCCTCTTCTTCCGGTCGCTGATTTGATGTCAGAAATATCATGTAATATTAAGTGGCCCTATTAAGTGCCACATTGTAATTATATAATTTAATGCATCCAAATTCCATTATATAATTGTAATGTGGCTGTTGAAAGGGCCGAATTACATGTTATTTTTGACATCAAATTGCCGACCGGAATTAAAGGGCGGGGCCAGAAGTGGCCCGTGGGCTGGGGGTTTGATACCCCTGGTTTAGACTGAGGTCACTTTGAAAAACACTGTATATGTATACGATTTAGTACCACATATGAAAGTGGCCTAAATTTGATTTGAAAAAATTGGATTTGTGCTGTTCAGACTGTTAAAAAAAAAATCAGATATGGGTCACATATGGGCAAAAAAAAAAATCTGATTTGGGCCACTTTTGCCTGCAGTGTGAACACAGCCTTAGACACTCTGCCTATCTGAGGTGCTCTTTTTATACCTAATTACTTCACTGGCCCATTGTCAATTAACTTAATTAGTTAAGTTCCTCTAGCTTTTTCTTTTAGTACCACTTGCTTTTCCAGCCTTTTGTTGCCCTTGTTGCAACTTTTGAGATATATTGTTGCCATCAAATTCATGAAGAGCTAGTGAAATAGTAAAATGTCTCACTTTAACATTTAATGTTTGCTATGTTCTTTTGTGAATAAAGTATTGGTTTATGATATTTTCAATTCATTGCATTGTATTTTTTATTTATATTTTACAGTGCCCCAGCCTTTTTGGAATTACAATTATATGTATTGAAATCAGCTGACAGGGTTTTAATTATTTGGGGTTGTCTGAAAAGCAGTGTTTCCATGTGCTTATATGCTTGCACTAATTCAGAGAGCACAAGCCCTGCAGCTTGCTTAACGGAACCCTGAGGCATAGGTTTATATTGTGTGTTGAAATGAGTGCTTGTAAACCATGCATTAAATGGAGGTACAGTAAATCCCTGCTTAAAATTACAATAATCCATTGCAAATAGTTTTTGTGTATGTGCATTATCAAAATATTTTCTCTTGGTATTTGTTTTCTCTTCATATCTGAATCAGGAAACAGAATCTCAGTATCTGATTAACCGCTTTTCAAAGTCACCTTTCCGTTAAGGTGTGGTGACAGGCCAAGGTTTATTATTCAGCTCTTAATAATGCTGGTTCAGATTGCATAAAACCTTAAGGTGAGGCTGAAACAAGAAATGGTTTGTTCAGTAATTCTACATTCAAAAAGTGCTGCTGAATCACCCATTACACACTACAAACCACACTCCCACTGCACAGAGACACAACATGCCTGCACATTTACATCAAACCACTTTAACCTGACAATTTCACTCTGGTTTGAAATGTCCATCTTTATAAAAGGCTAAGTATGCAGGTTTACCTGCCCCAGCTTGTCCCCATAGGAGGAAAGAAGGAGTTGCCTAGGTCGAGTAAATGGAGTTTTAGCCCCATGGCTGCATTCATAAACAGGTAATCTGCAGCTGTGGTTGTGCTGTGGTTTGGTGTCACCTACTATGGTCTGGGGCTAAAGCAGTAGTTCTAGCCAGACAACTGTCCCCTGCCTCGATTTTGACATTTACTGTATACCCCCACTAGTAGAATGTTTCAAGAAGGTCAAGAATTTTAATAAAACCCAAAGACAAGATAATGTCTATATTTTGCCTTCACTTTGTCATGCTTTCCTACAGTTTAAACACTCCTCATAGAACTGGTTTTCACACCTACAGCATATCTGTGTGTGGAAATAATCAATCCCCATAGCAGTAATCAATGGAGGGAGAAGTATGCAGTAATTTTGTTAATTAAAAGCTGGGGGGCATCAGACATGACTGGGTGTAGGAACTCCATTTTAGAGGTGGCATAATTAGGTGCCATACTTTGTAAAATGGCTGATAGGGATTTCCTGCCTGGGCAAGAGAACACTGAATATTAATCAGGAATTGTTAAATGGTGTTTGTAGACTTATTACCACTTCAGGAGATTTACCCTTGCTCTTTAGTCACTCATCCAAAGAAGCATTAGTGGAAGACAGTTCTATAAGCTCCAGCATTGAACATAGTTTTTTGTGTGCAGTTAACAGTTGAACAGAAGTACTTGTTGTAGACATTTAAACAAGACATCAGAGATGCTCAAGCTATGTGGCAACCATCCTGGCAAGAAAAAAAAACACCAATTAGCAGTAAAATGTTGAGACTAAGTGGGCTTGGAGTGAAAGCCCAAATCAAATAGGAGCACAAGGGATGAATTCTCTCTAATTTGAAGCCATTTTGATGGGAAACCTGAGCATGATGGAGCATATGGCAGACAATTCAGCCGTGTTTTGATAGTGTTCATAAAGGGGGACCATCACCATGCCTCATTTCAACCCAAGTGCACTTTGCTAAAAGATAAATGCAGCATCGGAACATGAGGGGGTATAAATTGGTCCATAATTGCATTTTCCAGAGAAAAACCAGCACGTAACTTTTGTCCCATATGCATTTACAGTGTAACACTTACAAATATGCACAAGTTATTTGCATTTGAGCAAATTCATGCAAATGTGTGTTATTTTTCACTCCTTAGTTTAATTTGCGGAATAAAATTACATTTGTTCAGATATTATGGAGGTTGTGCTGACTGAACATGAGTCTGCCCTTAATAGACTTATTTCACACTGACCACAGAAATGCTGGTTTGATTTCATGCAGCTTCACTTTGTTTATTGCAAAATTGCATGGTTTTAGGCCCAGGGGCATGAGCCATTACTTTCCTATTGGTGAGAGATCACTTTAGTCTTAAAATCAAACCCTTGTGTTTAACATGACTTCCATTACAACCCAGAATTACAAGATTAGTATGGCCTTTTGAAAGCTCTTTTCTGTCCTAAAGTTTATTTATATAGTGGCTTCAATTCATTCACTCATGGTCATTTTTGGCAAATTAACTGCACTAAGAAGAGGTAAAAGTCTCTTCATAACTACAAAAGCGGTAGAGAAAGAAAAACCTAACATTTTTTGCTCATCAGAACGGACAGATGCCATGGCAAGGCATCTATTGTTTTGTCCATCTGTCTGTCTGTCCTTCTCTCTTTCCACAATGCACAAAAATTGATATTCCTCCTGGAGTATTGGTCAGATTTTAGTAAAACTTGCACACAAAGATCACCTAATAGGTCTTTATCAAAATTGTGTTCAAGTTCATAATACTCATTTTATGTGCGCACTTATCCATTTTCACAAAAATTGCTGTGATTAAGATTATTGATCTGGAAGGTAATGCTCATAAGATTAGTGCTTGCCTGTGCCCTTTTGCCATCTATATATAAATGCAGTCATGGGGTTCATTTTTGGCATAATAATTTCTTAAGATAGGTTAAGTCTGGTCAAGAACTAGGGCCATGGTGTAGGTGTGGTCTCGAGTCCTGGCAAGTGATAACAGGGCAATTACTTGGTTCACCAACATGATCAGCATGACTTCCGACTTTTACAAGTGGAAAACTTGAAGGTCAATTCACAACTTTCCACTACTGCTATTCCTATATCATATTTTCCTATCGTACTGGCAGATTTTCAGTGGTTCTCTTCTTTTAGGTGGCAGACCTTCTGCTCATCGCTCTGTGATAGCTTGAAATATTGCTTTGCCATTTTGCATACCATTTGTATCATGTTGGATGGTGATGTTCATGATCTTATTGGCCAAGATAATAAAGTAAGTGGCCCTTTTAGTTAACTCATACATTAAGGAAGGCAATCCTTTTTCCAATATAGTAACATAATGTGGTCAGTGCTATGAAATACTAATGCATTCACATATTATCATGCTTTTTATGGCCATGGCTACTACTGAGTGCTTAGTCATAATACTCCTGAACTCAAACTCATATTTTTCTTATCGGGACACAAGCCCCTCCCACCATGGGAGGGTTGCATCACAAAGGGCATCCAACATAAAACCTCTATCGCATTATCTATGGCAACCCCTTGGGTTAAATACAAGGGAGCAGCCGAAAGTGCTTCAAACACATTCATTTAGTGATGAACAAGAATAATTTGTCCTGGATATGACTGTGAGAGTCCTTGACTTCTCAGAATTAGAATTAGAAGCCTTTATTAATCCTAGTAGGGAAATTACTTCTCAGTGAATGGGAATTCTCATTAGTTTATGTAATACAGCCAACCAATAACAAGAAAACGTACCACTTTTTTCTGTATGTCACACATTGTAGTAACCTGTGAATTGTGATGGCTCGTGAGCCAGATGAGCTAATGTATCACTTAGATTATTAGGTCAGATTATTGTGTCATTAACAAAATGTTTCCTTTTTAAACACTGCAGTTATCTTCAGTAGGTATATAGTGACTACCTAATGCTGAAATGTCTACAATATGTTCAACTGAGATTAAAGTTATTCAGATTATAAATGAGGCAAAAAAACAAACTAAAAACCCACTCTGTCTGAATCTGAGTATTTAAGGTATAGGTTTAAAATCTCACTGGGAGTGCAGCAATCAGAACAAATGCACAAAACAGGACACTGGTGCAAAAAACAATCAGCCTTTAAGATAAGATAAGATAAGAAACCTGTATTTGTCCCACAATGGGGAAATTGCATTGTTGCAACAGCAAATTGCAAGTACACAGCAGAGTGCCAGAAGTAGCAAAGATAAATAAAAAACTAAAAATATTTTAAAAAATAAGTGGAATAAAACTATAAAGCTAGAAAAACCTTTTAAAGAGATATTCACATACAAAGTGGGCTCAAACTTTCAAATGACTCTCTATATTCACGCATTCAACAAAGGTATCAGGAATTTTCACAAACATATTAAACATAAGCCACAGCAATCCAAACAGGCTCGGTGTGTAAGTGTGAGACTGAGGTGGTCTCTGGCTGGCACTTATTTTCCAACATTTAGGAGCCTTTATTGTCACACAGTCATATTTCCTCTTTTTCCTCTGACTACCCATTTTGCCAGACACTGTGTACAAAAACAAGCTGACATTTCATGCTTTGCCGAGAGAGAGGCAGGTTGCTAGAACGACTTTGGGGAGCGCACCTGTTCTCCACAGAGGCTGTGGCAAGAGCATAGCATATATGACTGAGGTGGTGACTGAGAGGTCCTTCTACTCTTTCCTGCTTTTATAATAAAGCTGCCTAAAATCACTGCAAGCCAAATCAACCTTAGGCCACCAGGAAACGTCCCAATTCTCTACTCAGTCCACCACTGACCAAAATGCCGTATCAAAAGCCACTCTTGGCATAAACAAGGTTGGCCCAAAATGATATGGTGGCAAACTGCTACAGCTGAGTGACAAGGGATGGATGAGAGAGGAGAGGCTGACTTCAGTTTATTACCTGGCCAGTTTTACACAGTATTACACATAAATTGTCTCAAAACTATAAAGAAGTTTTTAAAAAGGGATTTAAAATCCCGGCAAATTTTATGACAGACCGTTTAATCCATTCATCTGATTTTTGCCATGTATGGCAGGCTAAATCATTCACTGCTGTATGTAAGCGTTGCCACTCATCCCTTGCTCTCACCCACCTGCATTCTCTGGTTAAAGCCATATAGCTTAGAATTTTCTGGCAGAAATCTTGAGACACAATGTTGACCAACACTAATATGCTGTTTTTTAAATTTATGTATAATTTTTATACCAACAAGAACATACCTGATCGAGCTTTGTTACAGATCTACAGGAGGAGTTTAGAGCCGCAGGGCGCCTCCACATGTGGTTGTCACTCTGTGTCAAATGTACAGAAAGCGTGATTAGTTATTTCCCTTGCCTCTCTATGAAACGACAAATGAATAGCATTTACTTCTACAGAATGCTATTCAGAAAGCAAAGGTGAATTTTGTTATCTTTGATTAAAATTTTCCCCAAATTACATTTATTCTGATTCATTCACTTACTGGCAAATTTCTTGTTTGTTTTCTTGTACTGAGTTGTTTTTGCTGGCATGAAGTCAGAGACAGCTGGACCATGAGTCTTATCTCCATGTCCTTACTTACCCTGCGGTGAAGTGCTTGTATCATGTCTACTCTTATCAAATCTGTGTCCCGGCAGGCCCTTAGCATCCTGTTCAGTTTGATGTTGGACTCAGCCTGTTTCTTTAATGGAAAGAGAAGTGTTACACACAAGATACAGTATAGTACAATGTTTTAATTAAATGACCTGCTTCAAAGGAGGGAGGCTCAGAGGGTAATGTGGACCACAAGGTGAGAGACATCTGCCCTCACAAGCACAAAGACAGATGGGCGCCCTCGTGGGGTCCTTAATGCTAATGAATATGAAGATAAAAAAGTTTTAGTTGTCACTAGAGTATGAAAGTATGTGATATCCAGTTCTTATCTGACCTAAACTAAGGATATAGATATTCTGCCATTTGCTTTATTTATCATCACTGAATCAAAACTAACATTGCTTTTTGACATGTCCTATTCTTTTGATAATGACCAGAATTTTTTTTAAAGTCATGACTAGTGAGCATTTTGTTGGGTAGACTCGAGGAAAACTAGTATTCACTAAAATTAAGAATGTGTTAGGATAATAGCGTTGCTCAATGATGTGGAGTTATTTTGGATAATGACAGAAGTACAAGTTACTTGTTAGTATTAATTCACTAGTAGTTCAGGTCTTTTTATGTAACGTTCTCTCTAAAAGAATCAAAAGAAAGATGTCCAGACCTTCTATTTAGGTAATGCTTATTGATTACCACGAGCCTGCTCTGCTTCTGAGAACTGGAGTTGTATTGTGATTTTGAATATAAGTAGTAAAATCCACTCTGCATGGGGAGAGAGTTGCTGTCCCAAGTGGAGGAGTTAAAGTAACTTGGGGTCTCGTTCACAAATGAGGGAAGATGGGAGCAGGAGATTGACATATATAGCATATGCAGTAATGCAGCTGCTATAAAGATCTGCTCTGATAAAGAGGGAGCTGAGTGTTAAATCTACGTTTCTGTCCTCATCTATGGCCACGAGCACTGAATAGTGACCAAAAGAATGAAATGGTAGATACAAGCAGCAGAAAGAAGCTTTCTTCAAACAGTGTCTGGGCTCAGCCTTAGAGATCTGGTGAGGCATTCTGGGTATTTAGTTGGGGCTAAGAGCAGAGCTGCAACTCCTCTACATAGAAAGGAGCCAGCTGAGGTGGTTCAGGCATCTGACCAGGATGTCTCCTGGACACCTCCTAGGTGAAGTATTCTGGGGATGTCCTATTAGGAGGCTTCTTGGCAGACTCAGGACTTGCTGGAGAGATTACATTTCTCAGTTGGCTTGGGAATGCTTTGGTGCCCCCCAGAAGAGCTAGAGGAAATGGCTAGGGAGAAGGAGGTCTGGGCATCTCTGCTTAGACTGCTGCCCCCGCAAACTGGACCCAGATAAGCTGCAGAAAATGGATGAATGGATAAGAGGTAAAAATGGTGATGATGTGCCTCACAGGAATTTGGAAGGCTTGCTGCTTTCAGTTTTAATTTGTACAAACCATTTTTTAAATTTTAGAAGACTTACTTTATGAATCTCATAAGATTTTGCTTAATTCCCCACTAATTTAATTTCAGTCAGATATTATGCATGGGGTGCACTTGTCCATTTAGAATACTAATCTTGCAAGGAAATAAGACAATATTGGTGATAATCATGTTTTTCCCATTTTTAAATGTAAAACATATATGTTTCTATTACCTCATTCCTAATTCATGAGATCTTCAGATGAATAATAGATGTTGTCCTTTGAGACCAGTGCCCTTGTGCCTACACTCATTATTAAGAGAATTCCAGATCATATCAGTCCAGCACATTTCCTATGATGTCCTCCTGGAAAGTTCTGTTTAAAACTGACCACCGATCCATCATGCTGATATTATAATATAATATTTGTTGGTTTTTTCAGTTTTCTGTACTCTTTGTTGCTTCTCACTCCTGAATTTGACTTCATGAAGGGGAGAGAATAGCTACATTTGCCCTGAAGCAAGAATGAATTTAGGGGTTTCCTCAGTGTGATGAAGCATGATCTTGATCAACATATCACTAGTTCAACATGTAAATTACTAAGGAAACATTACTCTTAGTCTGAATGAAATTTGTGATTATTGTGTTTGTTAATGTTAGAATGATACTCTACATTATATTCTACACTGTTTAAAATGACAATTATTTAACATTGCGCTACCACATTTCAATTATTTCCACTTGTGGGAAGAAATAGCCCTAAGCAAACTGGAGGCCATGTCCTTTGCAACTTGGGTATGAGATCCTGAATAATTGAGATAATTATCTCCCTCAGCAACAGGGTTTTTTTTCAAAATGAATTACCATATAACATTGCTAATTTTAATTGGGGACCTAATGCAAATCAAATAATTATAGCAAGAGTTGGACGGAGAAACAAAGGGAGTCTTGAATCATTCACCCTGATTAAGAGAAAGAAAAGGAAAGGCAATGGGGTTTATATATAAAATGATCTGTTGTCACTAATTCATTCTGCTGAAAATATGTTTAGTATGTGAAATAAGTCAGTGGGTCAGTTGATTTACTCTAATGTTATGCTTTATGGACAAAAGTATTGGGGCACATATCATTGTTTTATTCAGTCCCATTGCCACAGGTGTATGAAATCAAGGACTGAGTCATGCAGTCTGCCTTTACAAACATTTGTGGAATAATACTACTTACAGTTTATTATTCCACAATAAACTGTAAGTAGTATTATTGTAGAGTGGAAGTGTTTAGGAGCCACAGCAACTCAGCCACAAAGTGGCAGACTATGGAAGGTTCCAAAGCAGGGGTTGTCAAGCGCTATGGTGTACAGTATGTAAAAGTCACTAGTGAGCTGCTGACTCAAAAAGTGCAGAGTTCCAAACCTTCTCTGCCGTTAACATCAGTGCAAAAACCAGGAGCTAGGTTTCTATGGCTGAGCAGCTGCATGCAAGCCTTCACCAAGTGCAATGCCAAGCACTGGATGGAGCAGTGTAAAGCACACCACCACTGGACTCTGGAGCAGTGGAAACTTATTCTGTAGAGTGATGAATCATGCTTCTCTATCTGCCAGTCTGACTGATGTATCTGAGATTGACAAATGCCTGGAGCTCATTACCTGCCTGACTGCATTGTGCCACCTGTAAAGTTTGGTAAAGGAGGGATAATGCTATGGAGATGGGTTTTTTTTGGGATTGGCCTGGGCCCCTTAATTCCAGTGAAGGGAAATCTTAATGCCTCAGGTTACCAAGACATTTTGGACAATTCTGTCTGTCTTCTGTCTTTGTCGGAACAATTTGGGGAAGGCCCTTTTCTGTTCCAGCCTGACTGTGCCTCAAAGCACGGTCCATAAAGGCATGCTTGGATGAGTTTGGTGTGAACTCAACTAGCCCACACAGAATCCCAAACTCAAACCCATCAAACACCGTTGGGATGAACTAGAATGCAGATTGGGAGCCAGTGTCATGATACTGGTGTGTTGGGAAAGAGGACCCAAACACAGGACTTCAGGAAGCAAGTTCAGGAACACAAAGCAAGCTTTATTAAAAAGCTGAAGTCCAAACAGTTCAAAATGAAAAGCAATCCAAGACAAAACTAAAGCAATAACATAGGACAAGGTGGAACTAAAACTAGACTTACGTGATAAAACATGTCGAGAAATTGTCATGACAAAATTGCCCTTAAATATGGCATAAAGGCTAGGGAGCTGAACCAAACCACAACTTACTGACACAAGCTAGACAGGCTTAGGACAGACCAACAACGCAACAAAGAAACAGAGAGAGGCAGGGGTATAAATACACTCAAACTTGATGATCAAAAAAGAAACATGAGGGAGAGGAGCACAGGTGGTAACACCCAGGGGCAGGAAGTAAAACTGAACATAATACAAGAGACAAAAGGCAGGTTACAAAATAAAACAGGAAACAAGCACCACCGAAAACATGACAAGACCAAACCTAAAAAGACACGAACACAAGACAAGCACAAAGGCAAACTGAGCACAGTGATAAAAATACACACATGGTGAACACAGGAGGCAGGAAAGGAATGCAAAACAAAACTACTGAAAACAGAACTCAGGGAGACAGAAACATAGCAGGGAAACGAAGGAACAAAATAACATAAACAAGAGGCACTAAAGTATAAACACAAACAAGGGTACAATAATAGAAACAAACATAACAAGGCTCAGCTAGAGAACAAAAATAAGTTATGCAATGGCAAACACAAAACCAAGAATGTCAACACAGTAAAAGCTAGAGACACAAAACCATACAAGAAACTCAAAACCATACAAAACCATGAGAGCAAAACACAAGACCATAACAGTCAGTGCCTCTTGTCAACATCAGTGTCTGAACTCACAAAAGATCTTCTGAATGACTGAATAAAAATTCTCACCAACACACTTCAAAATCTTGGAGAAAGTCTTACTAAAAGAGTGGAAGCTGTTATACAACATAGCTGCAAATCAAAGACCAAATACAAATTAATGCCTATGGATTTGGAATGGGACATCATAAAAGCTGCAGTCAGTATAATGTGTAGGTGACCCAATATTTTTCCTCCATATAGTTCATGTTATGTAGTGAAGAAGTTCATGTTCATGTTATGTAGAGTGAGGAGAGTTGGTTTAGAAGATGGAAAGAATACTTTGAGGAGCTGATGAATGAAGAAAATGAGAGAGAGGGGAGGGCAGAGAGAGGGAAGATGGTGAATCAGGAAGTGCAGAGTATTTGTGGGGGGGAAGTGAGGGCAGCAATGAAGGGGATGAAGACTGGAAAGGCAGTTGGTCCGGCTGGCATACCTGTGGAGGTATGGAGATGTCTAGGAGAAAGGGCAGTTTACTTTTTAACCAGATTGTTTAATACAATCTTGGAGAATGAGAGAATGCCTGAGGAATGGAGAAGAAGTGCACTGATACTGATCTTCAAGAATAAGGGTGATGTGCAGAGCTGCAGCAACTACAGGGATCAAGTTGATGAGCCATACCATGAAGATATGGGAAAGAGTTGTTGAAGATATGGGAGAGGCTAAGAAGAGAGGTGACCATCAGCGAGCAGCAGTATGGCTTAATGCTGAGAAAAAGTACAACA
>VUQH01090033.1:35353-47199 GCA_015106775.1 Etroplus canarensis | reverse complement strand
AGTCAAGTTCTTCTACACCAGTTTTATCCAACCCCAACTTTACAGACCTTGCTTTGTGCACCAGGGCACAGTCATGCTAGAATAGAATAAGGCCTTCCCCAAACTCATTCCACAAAGTTGGAAACACAGAATCATCCAAGATGTCTCGTTAAATTGAAGCATTAAGATTTTCTTTTACTGGAACTAAGGGGACTGACACCTGAAAAACAACCCTATCGTATTATCCCTCCTTCACCAAACTTTACTGTAAAGGCAAGTAACATTCTCCTGGCATTCATCAAAATCAAATTCATCCATCAGACTGCCAGATAGAGAAGTGTGATTCACTCCATAGAACACGTTTCCGCTGCTCCAGAGTACAGTGGCAGTGTGCTTTACACCACTCCATCCATCCAAGCATTGTGTTTGGTGATGTAAGACTTGTATGCAGCTGCTCGGCTTGATGGCATGGAAATGCCAAGAAGCTCCTGGTGTACAGTTTTTGTGCTGATGTTAATGCCAGAGGAGCATCAGAACTCCGCAGTTACTGAGTCAGTAAAGTGTTGTGACTTTAAACACATTATGTGCTTCAGGACTCGGTAACCCCGGTCTGTAACTTTACATGGTCTGAATCTGAAATTTAAGAATCTGACTTGTTTTAAAAGTAGCACCCTATTGCAGTACCACACTGGAATTCAGTGAACTAATGACCCATTCATTCACAAATATTTGCAAAGGAGACATCATGACCGGGTGCTTAGTTTTAAACACCTGTGGCAATGGGACTAATTGAAACATCAGAATTCAACAATTATGAGATGTGATCCAGTACTTTGTAGTGGTGTATACATTCACCTTACAAGCGAAAGGTCCCTGATTCTAGGTGGGGACACTAGCCACTCTCAACATGGAGGGTTGCATCAGGAAGGGCATCTGGTGTAAAACCTCTGCCAAACTGCCGATGCTGATTAATCCACTGTGGCAACCACCTGTGGAGACTTCAAGGAAACAAGGTACATTTTAAACCCAGCCACAAGGGCCCACAAGCCAGTGTACTACTAGTGCTGGTCCCAAGCCCGGGTAAATGGGAACGGTTGCATCTGGTGTAAAATCTTTGCCAAATCAAATTTGCAGTTTCATAATACAACTTCCATACGGGAATAATAACTGGTTAATAACGACCGCCTGCAGTACCTTTAGCCAGCAGGGTGCCGGTGGAAACTATGCTGCTGTTGGCCGAAGACAAAGGAGGAGGAGAGGTGGGAAAGCGTGTTAGTTGGCAGAGAAAGCGAATGAAAGGTAGGAGGGTGGGGGGGGCTTTAAATGTAGGGACTATGACTGGTAAAGGGAGAGAGCTGGCTGATATGAAGGAGAGAAGGAAGGTAGATATATTGTGTGTAAGAAACCAGGTGGAGGGGAAGCAAGGCTAGGAACATCAGAGGTGGATTCAAACTGTTCTACTATGGTGTAGGTAGGAAGGGAAATGGAGTAGGGGTAATCTTGAAGGAAGAGTATGAAGGAAGAGTAAAGGGAGAGAGCTGGCCGACATGCATGGACGTAGTGAAGGAGGACATGCAGAGGGTTGGTGTGAGGGAAAAGGATGCAAGGGATAGGATGAGATGGAGGCAGATGATCAGTGGGGGGCCTTACATTATTCCTTTTACCTTAAGCCTGGATGTTCGCCAGCACAACAGTTTTTTGTTTTAATTTCAATGCTACTTGGGACTCACAGATGTGAAAAAAAGAATAGCTGCTTCCAGAGTCTGTCAAAATCTTAAAAACTGACTTCATAGAATCCTGTTTTCCCTTTTTGTACCTGAATAAGTCTGGTGGGACAAAAAAAAATCAACTTTGGAAGTAGGTTGCCTATATCGAGCATAGCTTTTATGCTAAAGCCCCAGGATAAAATGCCTGACATGGTACTAGAAATAGGGAAGCTTTAAATAAATACATGAATGAATGTCTGCGTGACAGAAATGTTAACATCTGTTTTGTCAGACGGATTTAGTAAACAAAGGGGTTGTCCCTCTGAGACCAAACGCACTGAGAGGTTCTCAGCGCCAGAAACAGCCCTCACATAAGCCTTTTGTAAAGACATTAAACTGCTGAACATGTGCACATAGCTTCTAATGTCCCGGTGAATCTTCAACCTTATTGTTAACATGAAGTGACATGACAGTCAGGATGTTGCCTCCAGCAAGCAAACATCTTGATTCTGAATGGATGGTGACAGTTTGTATGTATAGGAGAAACAAGTGAAAGGGAGCAAGAAAATAAAAATGTGTCTGCAACGCCTTGCTGTTAAACATGCAGTCACGTGAAAAATAAGGTTTCCACACTTTTATTGGTCTCTCATGACATTGTGGAGGAATTATTGGCCCACTCTTCTTTATAACATTACTGCAGTTCATTGAGGTTTGCAAGCATTCATTTATGCACGGCTCTCTTGAGGTCCCACCACAGCATTTCAATGAGGGTGAGGTCTGGACTGTGACTGGGTGACTTCAGGGCCTTGATTCTTTACTTTTTCAGCCATTCTGTTGTAGAGTTGCTACTGTGCCTGGGGGAACTGTCTTGTTGCATGACCCACCTTCAGCTAAGCTTTACATGTAGCTATCATACAGATGACCTCACTTTTGATTTTAGAATACTTTGGTGTGCAGAGGGGATTATGGTGAACACAATAACCGCAAGGTACTCAGGTCTTGTGGCTGCAAAAGAAGCCCAAATCACCCCTCCACCACCATGCTTGACAGGTAGCATGAGGTGTTTGTGCTGATATGCTGTGCGTGGTTTTTGCCTAACGTACCACTTTGCATTATGGGTAAACGTTTCCACTTTGGTCTGATCTGTCCAAAGCACACTGTTCCAGAAGTCTTGTGGTTTGTTCAGATACAACTTTGCAAACCTAAGCTGTGCAGGCTATTGGGAGAAGAGGCATCCTTTTCAAACAAGCCTATACTTATTCAGACTTTTTCTAATTGTCCTGTCATGAACTTTAAATTTAACATATTGACTTAGGCCTTCTGAGATACAGCTCTTAGGTTTTTTTGGGCTGAACTTGTGGTGAATTTGCTGCGACACTTCACACCTGGGAAGATTGCGGCACCTTCAGACCAGCAAACTTCTAGAACTTCTGTTTTTATTGAGATGGCATCACCAACTCATGATTAATTAATCAAGTCCATTTGATTAGCTGCACCTGATTCTTACTTACCCTCTTAATTCCTATGGAAGCAGTAACAGTGCACTTAGTTTTTCACAGGACTGTCCTATAAAAACTTTGTTTCACACGAACATATGTATAGTGTAATGCTTTAATACTTGTTTGAAATTACATTAAGTTTGCATGTCTTCTAAACAAGTTTGGACTCATTTAACAGTACATATGTACAAGATGGCATTAAAGGTAATAAGTAGTAAAGTGTCCTATGTTAATCGTGACCCCTATAGAGCAGTGGTCCCCGACCTTTTTTGTACCACGGACTGGTTGCATGTATGAAAATTTTTCCGCGGATCGGGTACAGGCGCGGGGGTTCCAGTAACAAAAATCTTTGTCAGTTAATAGTCTGTAATCTGAATGCAACAATTACACTTTATATAAAGAAGGTACGTGTGTACGGGTGTTTTGTCTCAATGTGGTGAAGCAGTTTTGTGGGTTTCATTGCTTCATTAGCCAGTCGGTCACAAAGGGTGAAGAGCATGTGTGTTACCTGTGGTAATAAACCTGTAACTTAGGTAAGAACCTTTGTATATTTTTTTTAAATGCAGCTTTCTTTTTGCTGGTGGTCTGTGACCTTTCTGCTGTCCCATCATTTGCTCGTTCCTTCCCGAAAAGCTCTTCAGTGAATTTTGCTTTTAGCTCATTTTATTTTCAAGGGTTAGCTTGTGTTGCTGATGCATGAAACGATGTTCTAGAGTCAAACGTGGTTAGTGAGGCAAGGGCGGAAACAGTCGTTTTTCAAAATAAGATCCGGAAGAAGAAAGAAAAAATAACTAACTTTTTAACCACAACATTTTTTCTTTGCGGCGCAGTTCCAAATGGTCCACAGACCAGTACTGGTCAGCGGATCGGGGGTTGGGGACCCCTGCTATAGAGTGTTTTCACAAACCCCGCAAATCCGGTCCGATCATCTGAAAAGCTGTACAGAGAGAGACTGGACACTAAAGCAAAAGAACGTTACGTGAAAAAACTCAAGTTAACTGGGGATGAAGATCCCTATTGAAGTACAATCAGAAACTTGTCTTTCAACTATAGAGTGTTCTCATGTGACATCACCAAACTGGAAGTCGGCTATGAAATCGATCCCATTTTGTTCAGTGGTGATCTTGAAGTATTGCCTCCTCTAAATGTATCCTTTTTCAAAGCCATTGAGGTATGATATTGGTGTTCTTTAAATAGTACGGAATATTGCCTTGGTATAAGCTTTCACGTATTAAACTTTATCAAACCTGTAACCTTTTCAATTTGTGACCTTACAGCAATACACTTATGTCACAAAAAGTAGATGAAAATGTCAACGTGAAATATGTACCAGCTACAAAATGAGCTGGGTGAATTCGGATGTTATCCGCATTCTTCCCATCCAAATTCTGATTGAGGCTTGCAATCCATAATCGCCTCCTTTCTTTTAACAATTTCTCTGTCTGCTCCCCCTGACTTTTCACAACTTTGGGCAGATGATAGTACTGAAGACGTTTTTTTCTCTGAGCAATTGTGACAGCCGAGAACACAGCAATAGTTAACCATTTTGCATTTTCTTTTTCAAACTTCGCAGTAAACTGTGTTGTTCATTGTTTATTTTGACTGGTGTGTATCTTCAATATAGCCGAGAGTGAAAACACTAAGAAAATTGGGATGGGCTATAAAATATCAAGGGAGATACTGTCCTTTAGCCCCTCACTGCTTATATATACATGTCTACAAATGAAAACATCGTAAGTTGTGAAGTATCCTATTACATATTATTTAAAGGTTTCCCAGTGAAAATGAATAAATTCTCAGTTATTAGAGGCACCTTACATAGAGGAAAAATTACAGCTTGTTAAATGAAAGTAACCTTTGCTTCAAGTATCTCATAGTTTATTACCATCAGGAAACATAGCACATTACTGATCCACAAAGACAGCATGCAATATATTAATAAGTTCAAGTTCTATCATTGTTGGCTTATCATTTAATAAAAAGTACTCTCCTCAACACTTAACAGTTAACTAGAAGCATAAAATAATTAAAAAACAATAAAAATGCTAGCTTCAACTTGGCATTAACAGGTATTTGATCTTTCTGAGAACAGATACAAGCAATACAAAGATTAGCATTGAGGACTGATCAGTTAGGACTGTAGCAGCTATTATTCACAAGTATTCAGTGTAATAAAGTTTATACAGATGTGCCAATATTTCACAATGCACAGTTAATAAACAGACTAAACAGCACAACAACCACATCCTTAAACACAAAAATACTGTATGTGCTGATTTATGTATGCAATATTTTGCTCCATTCAATAATGTATTGTTATTTGAAGTTCCCAGGGACTTCACTAGTTTTGGACTATTTTTCATAATGTGAACATCAGCAGTTCTTGATGTCAAGATCTCCACTGTCAACTACATAGATTTAGCTAATTCAAATTTTACTAATATTTATTATACAAGTTATTCTTTTCACCTAAGGTGAATGCATTCAATCTCCTCTGTGACAGGCATGGAGGAGGTTCTCAAATCCATCTCCTCCCCAGTCTTATTAGAGGCATATGTTGACTTCCAGCGCAGCAGTACAATCTTTTTCAGGTACTTAACTGTGTTGTTCTTGACACTGACAAAACAGAAAGTATTTATCATGCTGTTGCTCATGGCAATACACTCAATGATGTAAAAAGCCACCAATGAGTTCTTCTGGCGGGAGATAAGTGTTGGATGGAAGTCTCGCAGAATGGTGAATCCATAGTACGGTGCCCAGCACAGGATGTATGCGGTCAAGATTCCAATCAGGACCATCACTGTCTTGCGGCGGCAACGCAGCCGTTTCCGTATTTGGTCTGTTTGAAATCCTGGAACATTTTTAAACCATAACTCACGGGAAATTCGGGCATAACACATTGCCATGACGATCACAGGCCCAACAAATTCCACAGCAAAAACAAACAGGAAGTAGGACCGATAATAAGCCTGCTGGTCCACGGGCCATATCTGGGCACAGAAGACTTTGTGAGTGGTCGGAGTGGTACCCCCATGAGGATACACGGTTTCAGAAGCAAAATAGGCAGATGGAATGGATATAATAATGGGAACAATCCAGACTCCTGTTATCAGACAGTAGGCTGTTTGGTACTTCATACGAGGCCTCAGAGGATGGACTATGGCCATATACCTGGAAGAACACAGACACTTGTTAAGCAACAATATCAGATTGCCTGTTTAGCAGTGTAGAGTGTTATGTGAGCTCCATAGATACAGAAATGATTCCCAAGCACTCATGGAAGATTGATGTTCAATACAAAACGCTGTAATATTCAGCAAACTAAATGTTTCACATTGAGAGATGGTAATTTTTCACAAAAACATTCAGAGGTTTTTGCCACTGAAGACAAACGAAATCCATATGTACAGCAAGAGGAAGGCAATAAAATGATTACTATGACCAGACTGAAAAATAAATGCATAACCTATTACAAATATTATATTTTGAATATCTATCATTATTAATTTACTTTATCATCACGTTTGTAAAAAAAAAAAAAAAATCCTAATTACATATTATTGAGTAAACAAATGCCTAGGTTGTATAATCAAATGAAGAACAGAAAATTCAGTTACCCCACATACGCTATGGGTGGGAGCACTGTCATTGTTGAAACCATTCCTATAACACAGATATGTTGCAGCATATGATGATAATGATCCCTCAGGGAAACTTTTTACTGATGCTACCCTTGCAGGAAACAAGGAGCTAAAACCACACAAACAGCTTTAACACCACCGGGTTCCCTCGCTTTAGGGTTGAGAGTTAATATTTTTTCATTAAACCATAGGCTTATACAGTCAATAATCTTGCAATCTTGGTAAGCAAGAACAAACTTTGTTTCTCTTTGTTTTGTTTTTTTTTTTGTCAGTCTAAAAAAAGGGTATTTTTTCACAGCATATGTTCTATTTGACAAAGCGGAGACAGATGATCTGCTGTGGCGACCCCTAATGGGAGCAGCTGAAAGAAGAAGAAATAGAAGAAGGAGAAGGAGAAGAAGAAGGAGAAGATGTTCTATTTGACAAAGTAGGAAAATCACAAATGTTAGTAAAGAAATTAAATACGGTTTTATTGTGCTCAAGGGTCCCACTAAGGCACCACAGTGTGACAGTGCGACAAGAATACCAAAACACTGGAATAAAAGCAGTGAAAATAAATCCATTCGTCGTCAGTTTTATTATTTATACCTGTGCTTTCCAACATGTCAAAATGTTCTCTGTTAGAAAGCAAAAGGGCTTTTAGACAGCCTCTGAGTAATTAGGCACTCATAATGATTGCACCTGTGAAGCCATTTGACCCTGCAACCATGTTAAGACTTAGTCACTGAAATGTCAGTTGTTTGGTAATGTATTTTTTTAATCCTCTAGAACTAAAGAAGAATTTTATTTCTTGGTTTCAACAGAAACCACATTGTTATTCCTTAATCTGATGTCAACAGACAGACTTTTCTCCAGTACCCCAAAGAAGATCTTACCAGACAGGCTGAGGAATGCGATCTCCTGAAATTTGAACTCACCCTCTCATCCTTCTTAAAAAGTGGGGCCACCAGGTCAGTTTGCCAGTCCAAGGGCACCGTCCTCAACTTGTAACCTCGTGCTTGTCACCTCTCACCTACTGCAACCACAGAGTGGAAGATGCTGTCTCCAGAACTCAAACTGTGAACTGAGGTGAGCCTGATAGCCAGTAATTCTCAACCTTACACAGTAGCTTAGGTTTGTTTTATGACCAGAGTAGTAATGTTCTGTGTTCCAAGAACCAGTTTTAGTAACTGGAGGTTGTACCAGAAAAGCCTCTATCTTTGACTGCCACCCAATCCACATAGTCAGATTTGGCGGTCTCATTAGTTTGTCTCTGCTTTTTGCAGTTTATGTTGTTTGCTTACTTGACCAAAAAAGTTGCAGCCGAATGAGAAGCAGCCGGCATGAGAAGTAGCACCCCCAAGATGGAAAGAGGGAGTGGTAATGCAAATACAGGTACATCTCAAAAAATTAGAATATCATGAAAATGTTCAATATTTTTTGTCACTCATTTCAGAAAGTGAAACCCATATATTATATAGATTCATTATACATAGAGTGAAATATTTCAAGCCTTTATTTCTTGAAATTTTGATGATTATGGCTTACAGATAATGAAAACCCAAAATTCAGTTTCTCAGAAAATTAGAATATTACATAAGATCAATAAAAAGGATATTTTAAACAGAAATGTCAGGGTTCTGAAAAGTGTTCATTTCTATGCATTCAATACTTGGTTGGGCCTCCTTTTGCATGAATTACTGCATCAATGCGGCGTGGCATGGAGGCAATCAGCCTGTGGCACTGCTCAGGTGTAACAGAAGCCCGGGTTGCTTTGATAGCAGCCTTCAGGTCATCTGCATTGTTGGGTCTGGTGTCTCTCATCTTCCTCTTGATGATACCCCGTAGATTCTCTATGGGGTTCAGGTCAGGCAAGTTTGCTGCCAGTCAAGCACATTAACACCATGGTCATTGAACCAGTTTTTGGTACCTTTAGCAGTGTGGACAGGTGCGAAGTCCTGCTGGAAAATTAAATCAGTATCTCCATAAAGCTTGTGAGCAGAAGGAAGCAAGAGCTCTAAAATTTCCTGGTAGATGGCTGCATTGACTGTGGACTTCAGAAAACACCGTGGACCAACACCAGACTGCCCACAATGTGCCTTTCCACCCTTCCTCCAGACTCTGGGACCTTGATTTCCAAATGAATGGCAAAATTTACTTCCATCTGAAAAGAGAACTTTGGACCACTGAGCAACAGTCCAGTTTTTTTTCTCCACAGACCAAGTAAGATGCTTCTGACATTGTCTCTGGTTCAGGAGTGGCTTGATAGGAGGAATACGACATTTGTAGCCCATGTCTAGGATTCATCTGTGCGTAGTGACGCGTGATGCGCTGACTCCAGCCTCAGTCCACTCCTTGTGAAGTTTCCCCAAATTCTTGAATGGATTTTGCTGACAATCCTCTCAGTGCTGTGTTTATCCCTTATGCTGGTGCACCTTTTCCTGCCACGCTTTTTCCTTCCACTCAACTTTCTATGAATGTGCTTGGATACAGCACTCTGTGAACAACCAGCTTCTTTAGCAATGACCTTTTGTGGCTTACCGTTCTTGTGGAGGGTGTCAATGACTGTCGTCTGGACATCTGTCAAATCAGCAGTCTTCACCTTTATTTGGGTAGCCTAATGACCCAGACTGAGAGACCATTTAAAGGTGTTTTTGAGGTAATTAGCTGATAAGGGTGTGACACCATGACTTTCCAAGATTGAACTTTTTCACAATATTCTAATTTTCTGAGAAACTGAATTTTGGGTTTTCATTATCTCTAAGCAATAATCATCAAAATTTCAAGAAATAAAGGCTTGAAATAGTTTACTCTATGTATAATGAATCTATATGATATATGGGTTTCACTTTCTGAAATGAGTGACAAAATATTGAATTTTTTCGTGATAGTCTAATTTTTTGAGATGTACCTGTAAATGAGCCAACTCACCATTTCAGTCACACTCTTGAACTTGTCCTAATAGTATGGCATAGAAACTGAACATTTAATAGCATTTCCTGAAAATCCTCTTGTGTCTGAATATTTCTTAATAACATTTGAGTTTACAGTAATAGACTACACAGCACTAGGGAAAATTTTTCACTACAGTAGATGTTAAGGAAATAATTAATCGTTCTTCATTATTTCCTTAAATGCCATGTGCAAACACAATGCAGGGCAGCTACCTAAACTTTACTTGCACTGAGGTTGATTATCTTGTTAATAGTCTCGCGACCTCATTATTTACGACTCTGGATACTGTGGCTCCTCTGAGGGGAAAAAAAGCAACAAAGAGTGGTTTGACTCCCTGGTTTAATTCACAAACACACGTATTAAAGCGGGTAACATGTAAACTGGAGAGGAAATTGCTTTCCACTAATTTAGAACACCTTTATCTAGCCTGGAGAAACAGTCTGTTAATCTATTAAAAAGCCCTCCGTAAAGCTATGACACCTTACTTTGCATCACTGATAGAAGATAATAGGAACAACCTCAGGTTTCTTTTTAGCACTGTGACGACTTCATGAATATCTTTACGAATAAAATTGTATCCATTAGAGAAAAAAACTTATTCACAGTTTACCCACAAATGTGACATTAAATATGGCAGCTTTGACTGCTGATGGCTGTTTGGGCTGCTTCTCTCTAGCTGACCTCTCTGAGCTAACATCAGTAATTACTTCCTCCAAACCATCAACATATTTTTTAGATCCCATTCCTACAGGACTGTTCAAAGAGGTCTTGCCATGGATTAATGCTCCAGTTTTGAATATCATCAATTTATCCTTATTAACGGGCTATGTATCACAGGCTTTTAATGTAGCTATAATTAAATGACTACTTAAAAAGCCTTCGCTTGACCCAGCCATCTTAGCCAATTACAGGCCGATTTTCAACATTCCTTTCATTTAAAAAAATCTTCAGAGTGTTGTTGAGTTCATCATAGCACAGAAACAGCACTAGTAAAGGTTACAAATGATCTTCTTATGTCGTCTGACAGTGGACTCATCTCTGTGCTTGTTCTTGTAGACCTCAGTCCAGCATTTGATATAGTTGACCATAAAATCTAAGTACAGAGGCTAAAATACTCTGTTGGTATTAAAGGGAATGTATCAAGCTGATTTTACTCTTATTTATCTGACAGATGCCAATTTGTGTATGTAAACGAGGAGTCTCAAAAGTTAGTCATGCAGTCCCACAGCGTTCTGTATTTGGACCAATACTCTTTATGTTATATATTCTTTCATTAGGCAATATTATTAGAAAACACTGCATGCATAGTCATTGATATACAGATGATACCCAGCTGTATTTATCCATGAAGCCAGATGACACAAAACAATTAGTTAAACTAAAGGCATGTCTTGAAGACATAAAGACCTGGATGTCCTGTAATTTTTTACTTTTAAATTCAGGCAAAACTGAAGTTATTGAATTTGGTCCTAAAAACCTCAGAAACACTCTTTCTAACCAGATACTTACTCTAGACGGCATTACTTTGGCCTCCAGTGAAATTGTGAGGAATCTTGGAGTTATTTTTGATCAGGATATGTCCTTTAATGCTTACATTATATAGGACTGCCTTTTTCACCTACACAGTATCGCCAGAATTAGAAACATCCTGTCTCAGAGTGATGCTGAAAAACTATTTCATGCATTTATTAATTCTAGGCTTGATTATTGTAATTCATTGCTATCTGGCTGCTCTAAAAGCTCCCTAAAAAGCCTCCAGTTGATCCAAAATGCTGCAGCAAGAGTACTGGCACAGACTAGAAGAAGAGATCATATTTCCCCTATATTGGCTTCACTTCATTGGTTCCCTGTTCAGTCCAGAATTGAATTCAAAATGCTTCTGCCTTCTTAGAGAATCTTAAACAATCCGGCCCCATCCTATCTTAAAGATCTCATATGTTCCTAATAGAGCACTTTGCTCTTAGAGTGCAGGCCTACTTGTGGTTCCTAAAGGTTTAAAAAGTAGAATGGGAGGCAGAGCCTTCAGCTATCAGACCCCTCTCCTGTGAAACCATCTCCCAGTTTGTATTTTGGAGACAGACACCCTC
>VUQH01090033.1:11047-35333 GCA_015106775.1 Etroplus canarensis | reverse complement strand
TTCCTCCTTACTAATACTCTGCACATCCTGATTCACCATCTTCCCTCTCTCTGCCCTCCCCTCTCTCTCATTTCCTCATTCATCAGCTCCTCAAAGTACTCTTTCCATCTTCAACACACTCTCTTCACTTGTTAAAACATTTCCCTCCCTATCCTTAATCGTCCTAATCTGCTGCACATCCTTTCCAGCTCTGTCTCTCTGTCTCGCCACTCAATACAAGTCCTTCTCTCCTTCCTTGGTGTCCAGCCTCTCATACAACTCATTATAAGCCTTTTCCTTTGCCTTTGCCACTTCTCTGTTTGCTATGCGCTTAGCCTCCCAGTATTCCTGTCTACTTTCTTTATCTCCCTGACTATCCCACTTTTTCTTTGCCAGCCTCTTCCTTTGAATACTTTCCTGTACTTCCTCATTCCACCACCAAGTCTCCCAAATACCTTCTTGGCTGCGTGTTATGAATCCACATATTTGATTTGGCAAAGTTTTTATGCCGGATACCCTTTCTGACGCAACCCTTACCATTTACCCGGGCTTGGGACCGGCACTATGAGTACACTGACTTGTGAGCCCCTGTGGCTGGTTTTTTTTTGATACCCAGCTATATTTATCCATGAAGCCAGATGACACAAATCAAGTAATTAAACTACAGGCATGTCTTGAAGACATAAAGACCTGGATGGCCTGTAATCCTCTACTTTTAAATTCAGACAAACTGAGGTTATTATATTTGGCCCTAAAAACCTCAGAAACAGTCTTTCTAACCAGATACTTACTCTGAACAGAGAGCAGGCATACTTGTGGTTCCTGAAGTTTTTAAAAGTAGAATGGGAGGCAGAGCCTTCAGCTATCAGACCCCTCTCCTGTGAAACCATCTCCCAGTTTGTATTTTGGAGACAGACACCCTCTCTACCTTTAAGATTAAGATCAAAACGGTCATTTCTTCTCCACCCACCTCTTTTCACTCCCCATGCATTTATTTTCCACTGCTGCATTTCATTTAAAGTTGTCTTATCTCTCCCATTGTCTGTCTCTCTCTGCTCTCCTTTCCATCTTCTCTTTTCCCTAAACCTGGTTCAACCAGAGGTCCCTTCCTGTTAAATGGGAGTTCTTCGTTCCCACAGTTCCAAGTGCTTGCCCATAGGGGATCATCTGTTTGTTAGGGTTTTCTCTTTAATATTGTAGGGTCTTTACCTTACAGTGTAAAGCATCTTGAGGTGACTTTTGTTGTGAATCGACACTATATAAATAAAACTGAATTGAACTGAATAGGTGCTTCATTTCATACACCCCTGGCAATGGGACTGAATGAAACACTTGAATTCAATGATTAAGAGGGGTGGCCCAAACCTTTGTCCATATAGTGTATCTACATAAAGTGCTGGTCATGTTGACCTTTCAATAATATCGACTTATATTCCTTAGATTACCTACTGGGAATATTTAACCCATCGCTGAGATGTGCACCATGTACGATGGGAGGAGGTACAAAAACTAAATCTATTGGGAGTGTAATTTGTTCAGAAAAAAATGACATGGCAAGACATTTCTTGCAGTCATGGCAGATGCCAACCCAAGCAAAATTGGCAGATTCACCTCTGCTTATCTGGAAAATATTCGGACCAAGTACAAATCATCTACTTCATATATTTTAGCGGAGTCCCACAGTTTGCCAGAGGCACCCTCGCTATATAGCTGGAAGCCATACAGAGCCTCTTCAGTGTACCGTTTTGGGATTTGGTTTGTTAGTGTTATAAAACTGAGATATATAGTTTCATCTTTTTGGAGGTTCATTCAGAACCAGAACAACTCTTAGGCTTTTTGTTGATGTTGTAAAATCTTGTAAATCTTTGCCCTCAATCAGGTATCTTGTAATTGAAACAGGGGACTTATTGTGTTATATTAAGACCATTATAGCTTAGATATCAGAAAAAAATAATTTTCAAAAGTAAGACACCGAATAATTAGGAAGATTGCAGAATACATATTGTTTGAAATATGTCTAAAGCAAAAATGCATCAATTATGAATAATTTATTTTACAGGTACTTTGAGATTTTTGTTCAGATCCTTGCTTGCCAGAAAGGATAAACCCAGGAGAAAGCATGCAGAGTCAGTGTTTAAGGCTGGAGTTTAAGTTTCTTTGGAAGACTGCATAATATTTCTTAATAGTTTTGAAAGCATGCTTGAGGCAGGTCTGTAGAGATTCTCCCTTCCTCCCCTGGATTATCATTTTTAAGCAGCTTTCTTGAGAGCAACCAGAATCAGCACTATAAAAGCCGAGGTTGAAAAAATAGATCTTTACAATTTGGTTATTTCACAAAAGTATTCCCTTCCATGTGATTTGGTCCTGTTATTGCCTGTACTGATCCAAGCATGCTGTAACTCATTTACCCCAAAAGCAACAGCACTGTGAGCTTCACTTTCTAGGGCCATGTACTGTAATTTGAACTTATTTAGTTTTAGCCATCTGGTAAATTTAGCTTCAGCACGTTGCTGTTATATTGTCAGAACAATGTTTAGAGATTCATTTCCTCTTGATTTGTTTTTGTTTTGTTTTGTTTTGTGTTTTGTTTGTTTGTTTGCTTGCTTGCTTGCTTGTTTTTATCAGTGATGATGTAATACCATTTTAACATCACATTCAGTGGTAATACAGTTTTTCCATTTTTAAAAATAATTCATATAAACATTCATTTAAATATAATAAAATAAAAAATCTAATATCACTATCTAGTATCAGGCCAGTACAGAGACCCTTTCTTGTGGGGAAAATGGTCTCAGTACTTTCAGGGATTCAACAAATATCAGAAAAACACTTTTCATTATATTCAGTTGACATTGTGGCAGTAATACATATGCACCTTGGCAAATTCTTGAGAGCAAGTTGAAGTTTTACTTTAAAACAGACTGTGAAGTTACAAATAAGCATTACCACTAAATTTTATTAGAAACTGAATTACAAAGGATCCATCTTGTAAAACTGCAAAAACATGTAGCCTGTGTTGTACATGTAAGACAAAGCCAATTTTTATTAGGTAGCCTACCTACTGTCTGATTTTCCTTTCACAGCAGTGGCATTTGCATTTTTCAACAGAGGCAGGATTTGAGCAAAAACTGTGATTGCTCTCTTTGCTGGTTAAATGTTTAAAGAAGACATGCAATTTGAATTGCTGCAGAGCTCATCAATATGAAATTGGACTAGTGGAGGGAAACAAAATGTAAGGAGGCAGCCTAGCAGCTGGTATGCCAAGATCCACATTCCAATACTTAATTTCAACCACAGAAAAACTTGTAGATTTTCAGGAGGAAAAGACCTTTTCAGAGTTATCCTTCATATCAGGGACAGACATTTTTTACAATAAAAAATACATTTTGTGTTTAAAATCTAGGACAGAATGGGTGATTAATATTTCATACATAGATAAAAATAAACAAAAGCTCAAGTATCAATTCAGCAAACACCTTAGCAACAGGCACTGATAATCAGCCTGATTTTGTCTCAAGATATTTTTTAATGGCAAGAATAAACATGCCTGTTAACTAGCACAGCAGACTAAATTCATCTGGGGAAAACTTCCCTGGGCCGCCGAGCTTGTTATCTGTCACTCAAAAAAATGATCCAATAGCATCTGTAATGCTTCTAAAGCCCTCCCGTTGTCTTCTGCCCCTGAATCCTGCTGTGCTTGAAGATGTGTCTGCAGCAGCAAATTATTAAATTGTATTTTTCATTCTCAAGGGTTGTCGGCAGCCTTGCAACAAATAGAATTTCCCAATATAATTATGATTACTAGAGGGAAGGTGAAAAAGAAGAACTGAACAGGGATACTCCTGGCAAACAATGGGATTGAGGGTTTTTGACAACTAATACCTGCTGAGTTCTTATTGTTATTCTCAAGCCAAGCCCAAATTTGACTGATAATCTTGCTCTGTCCTAATACAAATGTTTCTCAAAGGAACGGAATAATGTGTATGGAGAGACAGTCAGAGTTCAATAGACTTTCTGTCATCCACTCCTTCAGCTGATAAAATGCAGTAGGCAGCGGGGTGAAAGGGAGCCATTTGCAGAGTTGACAGATTCCATCACGGATGACTTTAGCATACCTGAGAACTGCTCTTTCCCTGCCTTCAGCGTGCCCTCTGCAAGCGATAGGGGTGATGAATCAGGCTTTATGGGCCTTCAGAATGCTAGCGAGGCCAATCTGTGGGAATGGCTGTTAAAATCTGACATAACTTGACCAGGCTCCTTTAACAAGCTCGAAGTCATACTACACCGACAGTCCAGGCACATTTGTATGATTCTCTAATATACTTTGCCCTCATAAGTTGCTTGCTGAGTTTCTGATTTGCAAAGTTGGCTGCTACTATAAGTCAGAATGGAAAACAAATATTTTTCCTTGCAATAAAGTGCATGATCTTCCTTGACTTCTTCACTTACTTTTCACTACTGCTTGCAATGATGGAAGATCAACCATGCTTTAGTTCAGTGACTGCTAGTAAACTGTCCTTGCCCTGAATTATTCCTTCTAATAAAAAGCTACTAATAAAAAATGAAAGGAGAGTGAAAGACAGCTAGAGAGACAAAGCCATAATCAAATCACTCATATTCTTTCCTGATTTCTAATACTGTGGCTGTGAAAGGAGAAGAAAATGATGTGCTATCTCATTGTTTCATTATTATCCAAAGCTGATGAGTTAATCTCTTTGAAGTTGTTTCCCTTTTATTATTTAAGCTCCCCAAAGCACTACAGGCAAGCAAAATATATACAGGCACAAATCACACAGTTGGAGAAAATTAAAAATCAGAAAAATTGTAACTTAATAAAAGGAATCAATTTGACAGCCACAGCTGAGTAAAATGTGTGGAGTATAAGATAAACAGACTGCATTTATATAGTGCTTTTCTAGTCTCATCTGCCACTCAAAGTGCTTTACAATACAAGCCACATTCACACAAAGCTATACATAGTGTTTGTCTTCTGTCACATTCACACCAGGGACACAGAAGTGAAGTTTTGAGGTTTAGTACTGTGCCCAAGGACACTTCAGAATCCAGAGTGGATGAGCTGAGCTTTGAACCACTAATCTAGTGGATAAAACATTATTCTCCAGCCAAAGCTGCAAGTCAGTGAATGAATGAATGAATGTAGGTTTTCCATCAGAAACGTCTTATCTGTGACCACAAATCAATCTAGTATAGGGTGCAAAGTCATGAATATTGCTTTGGTTGTTTTATCTGTACAAGATAGATAAACTACAGTCAAGTGCAGGACACCCATGTTCCTATTTGCATTTGTCAAATTAACAGTTTACTGTATTATATGACAAAATAATGTTTGTTTCCTCAAATTTGAATCCAGTCTGGCTGTCTGATTTTCAAACAACACACTGAATCTATGAATCTTCCTTCATACCCCAGTTGCTCTTTGTTTGATTTTACACTGACCTGTTTTTCTACAGCTTCACATTGAGAAGTTTTTCTAGCCGTAAAAGCCTCTTAATTTTTTGTTTTTTTTTTTTTCTCCATCATGTTGCCTTGACAACAGACTTGGCTAATCCATAGTGAATAGGCCACAACTGTTGGGCCATAGAGAAGGGCAGAACGATGCACAAAAATGCTAATATCACCTGGACTTGGGTGTCTGATGTCTTTCCACTCTGATCTTCCCTCTGAATATTTTGTTGATGTTGTGAAGTCACATTTTCACACAACCACGCCATGTGCACATCCGTGTGTGTGTGTGTGTGTGTTTGCGTTTGCGTTTGCACATTTTGCCAGTGGTCTGGCAATCATAGGGAATAACACAGCTCCATGATTGCACACTGCCCTTGAAAACATTCTATTCCCAGTTGAACTCAAAACAGCCTGAAGCCTTTCTCACCAAACTCAATATTTTTCCTGTATACATTCTGCTATAGGTGGACAAGAAACATAAAGAAACAGTGGTATTTGTGGCAATGAATTACAGTAAGACTGTACAGTATAATACACAGTCTGCCCACACACAAAGAAAATTTGATTGTTTCTAATATAAATTATTGTTATTTACTGAAGAGATTTAATTTTTCACTTGGTAATCAGAAGCTTACAGGACCATAAAAATACTATTGTAGGATAAAAACATATGATAAGCTCTGTGTACTCTGAACAAGTTAAGTGTTATTTTCATCCCCATGTCAGTTGGTTTGGTCTTTTTTTTTCCAGGAAACATCTGAGGTTCTGACATGCTTTTTCTTCTTGTTAAATGTCACTGACAGGTTTTGACATAAAAACTTAAGTTAGCAGTATCCAGTCTGTCATACTGTATTTGTAAACAGCTTACGTTTCCTTCTCTGTGCTTAGGAAAGGAGGTGAAGCCTGACAGCAGACAAGGGTTTTTAACAAACATCCTCACATGCATACATAATGCCTCATTTCAAAAAGGGGGTTTGCCGCTCCATTTCATATGTAGCATTTCCCTGAGTGCCCAGGGGATACCTTCTGTCCACAACTTCTATGGGCTGCATGCACTATACTTAGCAACCCTGAATCATAAAGTATGATTCCACAGTTCACCACTCCCTCTATCTATGCATCAAGGCAATGAGTGATTTAGTATAATAAGATTATGCCTCCTGAGGAATTTATTTGTCCATGAAGAGTCAAAGTTTCCTAGAATAATCCATTTCATGATGAATTACCATGAGTTTTTTCAGGATTAACTTTGGTGTGCTGGACAAACTTTGAATGTCTTGCAATGGCTACATCAGCAGCAACATGCTGTGCCCATGTTGTGTAGGTATTGATTGATGTAGCTAAGCAGTACGATTGCTGTCCTACACAGCAGTGGACAAGGCCAATGAAAATCCTGTGGATTTCTATGGCTCAAGCAGATTTAACTCATCAGCAGAATAGGAATCACTTGGGTCCTCAGGGAGTTGTGCTGGGGATACATCAAGAGCAGGTGTAAGAAGACAGGTGACCCATGACCTTTAACTCCCAGTAACTGACCTTAGAACAAGATTTCTGTATCTGAGCTAAGGTTTAAATCTTCCTTACTGGATCAATTTGATGATGTATAGAGTGTTGCACAGGAAGCTTGGGATAAAAGCTCAATATTTAAGTATAAAGAGACTCATGGGACACAGTGTATCTGTGAAGTCACCTCGCTTTTTTCTACAAAGAGCTTAGATCAAGAGTTAACTCAAAAAAGACACTGGATTTAGAAGTCATGCATTTGTGGTCATCTGGTTAATTTTAAGAATCTCAAAATACTACTACTGCTACAACAACAACTACTATGATTGAGATTCTTAAAATATTACTTTAACATTCTACCATTTTTCCCTATTTTATTGAAATCAAATAAATAAAAGTAATGTACAAGTACTCATTAGGAGCTCTATTTTTCTCTTTTCTTTTTTTGAAGATTTGTTTAATTCAAGTGCCACATATGGAGTGAAATCTCATTGTAAATAAAGGTTGAGTTTTCTTGTTATGTTTTGAAAATGGCGAAAAGCTCAAGTAGAAAAAAATATGACTTGCTTTCCATAAAGCCTCAATCATGACTTACAACTGATATTTTAACATATAATACAATTGTATGTCACACAAAATTGTATCTTGGCTACTTACATTTCAGAGTCACTTGACTGAAAAAAATTATTTTATTTATTGCACAATATGTTATTGGCGAGAGTGACTAGGTGGCATGCATGGATTAAACATCAACCAGGTGGGGGTTTGAGATTTCTCACCTTTGGAAAGAGAAAAGTAAGCAGATGGCAGGCCTTTAGGGTCCATAGCACATTGTCGACAACGAATTACAGTCCAGAGGGGAATGGGATGGCTGATAACCTCCATCCCATGGTTCCATCTGCTGAATCCTAAGCAAGGACAGCACATGCAGACAGGCAATGACATTTTACAAATATGATGAAGAACTATACAAAAGGTGACTCCGGAAAAATAGATAATTGGTTATTTGTTTTAAGTGTGTGGCTTTGTCGGAAAATCTATATTTATGTGTGGCAGTGGAGTACATAATAATCTTCTTCTTCTTTTGGCTGCTACCATTAGGGGTCACCACAGCAGATCATCTTTTATAAATGAATTTGGCAAAGATTTTATGCCGGATGCCCTTCTTGACGCAACCCTCCCCATTTACCCAGGCTTGGGACCGGCACTACGAGTGCACTTGCTTGTGGGCCCCTGTGGCTGGGTCATAATAATATGCCAACAAAAATATCTGGTAAATAAAATTTTCAGTGGTTCTTTTTCTGAATTACCAATAGCTCAATAGCATCTCATGATTAAAGATTAATGGTGATGCAACAAACTAAATTAGACGGTCATTCAGAAGGATTCAACCTGGCATTTGTGCCTTCAGTACAAAGCAAACTAAACTATTTTCATCTATTCAAAGCTCCTCTGTATGCCTCTTTGGGGTGATCTAGAAAGAAAAAGACTTAGAAATAGCAAACAGACCGTGTCAGAAAGCGCAGGCCAAGGCCAAGTCTGCCTTTTGTCTTTTAAAACAAAGTGGTTCGTCATGTTGCATAAATTCACTAGGTTTCAAAATAGGCTTTCATCACAATGCAACTATCTAAATCCTATTGTGACAGAACAAGGCAATGTTCTCAGAACAAAATAGAAAAAGAATAATGTTGTATATAATTGTGGTTCTTTCACTATATTCTCCAACTGGTTTTAGTCTAGCTCCATTCATGCTCATGCTAATCACAACATAGCCTGAGCAGGAGAATTACCGCCAAACATAACTGAGGCTGTTATAATTACACAACAGGAATTGGCAGGACAATTCAAAGCCATCAATATGAACTACATAGACCGAGTTACTTGTTTTCACATATGTCGCTGATAGCTCAGTATTTTGGGACCAGAGGAAGAATGGACATATGAAAGATTCTTTGTCCCACACTACTAAAACTGTGACAAGTGATCCAGCTACCTGGATATTTCACAAACCCTGCTGCCTCCACAATATTTTTCAGTTCATTTGTATGTGACAGGGGATCCCTTCTCCTGCCACAGTACTACGTGGAGCAGTTACAGTAAGAAATCACAGCCTCTGCTGAAACAACAGCTGTTTGTACTTATGTAATGGCTGCAGGATGACTGTTCATATCCTGGCTCGTTGAAGCTGTCACAAATCATTAATCATGGACCTGTCTGTGGGGCCAGGCTGTCAAGTTGCCTTTGGACATATGTGGCTAGACAGAAGCAGGACATATCATTTAGGTAGGTGTCTCACACCGTCATAACATTACAAGATAGCTTATAAAAATCAAAACTCACCCGCAGCATCTACAGTATTGAACTTGATCAGTGAACTGAGCAAAATAAGATACACAATCCATGTGCTTTACCTGACAATTTTCAGTTCAATTCAATTTTACTAATACAGCACCAGTTCATAACAATTTATTACAATTAAAAATAATTTGTTCTTTTTTCCTTTGTTTTTGTCCTGTTTAAGCATAAAAAAACATTTGCTTCCAAATTTTGGAAACAGCTTAGGAAAGGCCTTTTCTGTTCTAGCATGACTATGCCCCAGTGCACAAAGTGAGGTCTATAAAGGCATGGATGGATGTGTTATGTGTGGAAAAACTTGACTGGCCCACATAGAACCCTGAGCAAAAACCTATCAAACACCTTTGAGATGAACTAAAACAGAGACTGCTAGGCAGACCTTTTAATCCAACATCAGTGTCTGACCTCACAAATGCTATTCTGCATAAATTGGTTAAAATTCCCACAGCCACACTTCAAAATGCTGTAGAAAGTCTTCCCAGAAGAGTGGAAGCTATAGCTACAAAGGCAGGACCAACTCCATGTTAATGGAGCTACTTATTGCTGACATTTTGCAAATTTAAACAAATAAATTATAGCATTATTGAACCATTAAAGTGAGATGTAGAGTTTGGCCCAGCTCATAATTGCTTTTTCAAAGACTGGCCTTGGAAGTAATTGGAGGTCAGAGTAAAAACACTAATCGCTCAGATAATCAGCCTGCCATCAACATCTTAGGGGCTTTATTGTGCTATCAGCTTGACCCTGCTTGGAAAAAACACTCTCCCTGCCTTATTTGCAGACTTTAGTCTTTAGACACAAAGTGTTTGCGGATTGATTAGTTCAAAGGTCACATGTAATACTCCCAGCATATTTGTGGCCCAGGAAGCTATTGACTAAACAAAATGGATTGTATCATATTTTTCAGCAAGGCTGCTATTTAGCCACCCTATTTTGAGCAGAGTAAACTAATTAGGCAGTCCCGTTTTTCCTGCAACAAAATCTCCTTTTATTGCTTGACCTTTTCACTGACAAACTTGTGACTGAGTGTGGATTTTATTATGGAGAGGAACTCATCTTTATTGATCAAATTAAGAGACAAGTTGTAGAAGGTTGTAAAAGAATGAAAGGTGGATTCTGATGAATATAATTACAATCATCAGGCTTCAAACCACTGTGCCTACTCAGCGACCTTTCTTTTTTATACTGTTTTTAGCTTTTCCTTGATGATTAATGTCTGGCATAGATTTCTAATGAGAAGGTTACACGGAAAGACCATATTTCATTTGTATTAGACACACATATTGTTCTTTCCTGATCATAGTGTCCATGATCATTTGGCAACAGGTATGAGGTGCAACTGTGAATAATATATACTGGCCTTCACATGCCAGTGTCTTGAAAGCTTTAAAGAAAAACAATACTTGGCTTTCAGTAGGAAGTCATGCTAGTTTATTTATGGTTAATTTAATTTATTTACAGTATTTCAGCTTCAATAATTGATGTAGCATCCATGGATCATTCTTTTCACTAGGAGGGAAGACAGCATCCTATTTAATTTTGTTATTTTCCCATTAAAACCTGAGAAAACATCAAAGGCAGAATGATTTAATTAACAATGTGGAGAGTCTGTGTACAGCCGTCTGCATTTTGCAAATTACTCTTTGCTGAAAATAAGGGACTTATCAGGTCCATACAGACATCGCTGCACACCTCAAAAGAAGTTGTGTTGACACAAGGAAGGGGAAAATACATGTCTCCCCCAGACAGAATTATCCACTTCACAGGTATTTTCAGTTTACAGTTTCCAGGTTGAAAAATTAATATCCTTTCTTCTTCTGCCAGTAGAGTTTACAATTCTTTGTTGTGTTTACTGTGAAGTGCAGATGGAATGAAGAGTAGAAGGAGAGTAGGTGTCAAAAATGGAACATCATTGTGATTCATATTCTTACAGCATTTAAATTCTTGATAATTGTTTTTGACGGGTCAGGGTTTCAAGTAAGCTGTTTCTTAATGATTATTCCCCCTGTTGCCACTCGGGTTTGGCAGCCTTAGCTCTGTTTATCAGTACTTGAGGCAAAGATGTGCAATATAGCCAACAAACTCAGAGAAGTGCTCTCAACATGTTTGATAATGACAGTGAAACAGTTTTGATGAAAATGGAAAGAAATGCCAACTGGGGCATGTTAACCACTTTAAATGATAATTGGGCCACCTTGCGCTTTATAAACCCATATGAATCAAAGAGCAGTTGAAATGTGGGGGCTCACGTCCCACTCAGTCTCAAAGCACTAAACATATTGTTGAGACAGTTTCAGCAGTGCAGACAGTTTGTTTTAATGTCTAACAATATTACATCATATAGTTTGTTTGTTTTGCTTCTCCTTTTTTTTTTTACTTTAACTAAAGGTAAACTATTAAGTCTGAATACATTTCCATATATAATTATAGGAAATGACTTGGGTCATATGCTTGCAAATTAGTAAATTAATTTATCATGTTTTTCAAAGAGCTGGATAATTAACGCACAGCCTTCCTTAGTTCTGACTTCAACATGTGTAGAGAGGGGTAACACAAAAGTCAATGTGGGAGAGGAGTTGAACAGAGTCAATGCTACAAAATGCAGGCGATCGTCATTGGATGAGGGTAAGCATAAAATATATTTTTAGATTGCATCCAAACCAGTAGAGAAAGTTTCCTGATCCAAGGCATGATTTAATAAAGCAGACTACCTGCAATTGTCTCGACAATAAACAGCAAGAAGAAAGCAAATGAGAGTGAATAGCAGAAAATAGAGACAGACAGAGTATAGACAAAGACTGAAGAAAGGTGAGAGAATCATTTTATGTTCTTTCTAAGGGTGACAATCCTGACCAATTCCATTTCATACCTATGTTTTGTTGCAATGTTCCTTCTTCTGCTTGACATTTCTGGGTTAGAGAGTGCCTATTACAGGTTACTATCTTCATGTTTCACATAAATTCATGTTAGATAGAAATGATCTTTTTGTCTGTCGAGGAGTGGTCTTGTTCTATTATTCTAGTCATGAACAAGTCACCACAGGTGAAGCGAAAAGAAGAGGAAGGTAGAGTGTTATGATGATAGAAATGCCAGATTTGATAGAATCACTTTAATTGCATGCCTGTACTAAGCTGTTCTTCAGTGCCTGTACACTGTGTTGGCTAATGTCACTCTTCCTATGGTATTCTAACTCACATTATTTCTTTGGACAATGAAGAGAAAGCATCTGGTGCTTCATCAGTGACTTTAATAATCATTATAATTATAGCATAAATTAATCAGGGATGACCTTTTGTAACATTTGATTAGCAGCCAGTTTCTTGCAGAAAGAATCAATAAATTCATCAAAACTGAGGACAGTAGTTTGGTACAGTATTAATGAAAACAATAGTTATATCACTATTTATATTTCAACTATAATAATAATAATAATAATAATAATAATAATAATAGGAGCCAGTATTATCAGCAGCTTCATCTTGATTCCCACTCCTCATTTTATTGTGTACCCTTACTGTTTATTACAGATGAGAGATATTGTTCAGGGGGGTGGTGGGCATGCTGGGGAGGCGGTTTAAGGGATTGAATGTCATCAATCAGCATTAACCGTCAGCTCTGAGCTATTGACTGATGATTCACTACGCCAGAATCTCCTCTGACTCTAAAATGAAAGGCAGCAGTAGCAGCAATAACGCGACACAGAGACAGTCACTTGATTGGCACCTCATTGAGTCTGGCAGGGGAGCCTTTGATTGCACTAGCTGTCAATATCACATAATTGTTTTTCTTACATACATGGTGCCCTCTGTTTAGTCTCTGTTTTTCATTTCTTTCTTTTTTCTCAGCAGGCTCTACAACTGCATACAGCTCTTTTGTGAAAGTTTTTTTTTTTTTTTTTCCTAAAACATATTCTTTTTATTAGTTTTATGAATTTAATACTCAGTAACCTTTCTAGCCATTCTATCTAGATGTGCATTTGTATTTGTGTTAATACTGTGAGCAAAAACTTATCTATGTACCACCTCATAATATGCCATCTTAACATCAATACATTAAGATTCATAACCCTTACTAGACAGCTAGATCTGCGGCATATGGTTGTAAATCTGTCCTTCCTAGCTGCCCCAGGGTGTGTTGGAGTAGCCAGTCATGCCTTAAAGCTTTAATTGGGTCCCTCTCAATTATCACATTAAGTGTGTTACTGAAATACATATACTGACCACACTTCTGTCTTACTGTGTGTTCATTGAAGTCAAGCTCAAATTGAATTTAAATCTTAAATGACACCCATAACTTCCAGAGGAACTATTCAGGGCTGAGAGAGCAACCCTGTTTTCCACCCCAAGGTCAGTAGAGAAGATGAGATTTAATTAAAATTGAAGCTGTCTACCTGATAGTTTGAAATAATTAGCAATGTCAGACTGGAGAGAGGACAAGTCAGGGATGAAGACAAATAAAAAGGACATCGGCACTAGATAAAAATGGCAAGTCATCAATTCTAGTGAATTGAATGTCAGTGTGATTGACTGAACTTTCCTCTGGACGTCACACATGAAACTTAAAAAGGGAATGTAAACAACATAAATGATACTGAAACTTGACCGAAGGATTATAGAGACAACTGGGCAGTTCATTTTTTTTCTTTTTCTTCTTTTTCTTTGGAAAAGGCATACATATTTTCAGAACTGATACGGTTTGACTCAAGATGTCCTGTTAGACTCAAGACATTATTAAGTGTTCAGGGAAGACAAAACCTCTTCTGTCTGGCAAATACACTATTGTGGATGCATGGCTCCTAAAATCATCCACCCTGTATGAGTAGCTTTCTCCTCCCACTCGTAAAACAAACTCGACCACCGTACACCCCTGAAAGACTTCAGAAGTCACTTCTGCTGGGCCCAACATTTCCGCACCAGTTAATAAAGGGGAAATGAATTGTATCAGTGTTTCTGTCTTTGCTCATGGTGAATAGGAAATTATCATAGAGATGGGTATTGGTGCCTTCACACACAGAATTACAAAGAGAGAGAGCCTGTTTCTGTTTCGCTTTCACACATACCCACACACAGGCACAATAGCTTCGAATAAAGCACTGAATGGAGCTGGCTATAGTGATGTCACTGTGGCAGTGAGGGTTGTATTGATGAGCCAGGAAGTACAAGCAATTTTCTCCTGCAATTCCACAAACATCCGGACATGTTAGTGACATCCAAGACATTTTAACCTTTTTTTTTTCTTCCAAACTTCTTATCCCTTCCATGCAATCCCTCAGCTTTAGTAGGGGATGGCACCTCAGGACAAAATATATGTACATATGTCCTAAGAACATGACAAATGGAAAATCAAAGGTGTAGTGTGTTAATATCTACAAGTTAGCACACTGGACTAAACAATGTAACAAACACTGAGGTCAATGGGTTGTTGGAAGTCTGTAGTGCAAAAAAGTCAAGTAGCTATTTTCATTGTCTCCTCTTTTGTGGACAGCTGTAACTGATGGAGGCTTCTTTTTATCTTCACAGGCAAAACACAATCAGTGAACCTATTTCATATTTTTTCCTTTTATTCTATTATGATTACTGTGGTCTCTTATGAAGCCAAAAAGGAACTGTTAGATTTAGCCCCAGGTTAAAAGAAACCAGTGATGACTTTTCAAGTGTTCAACTGGTTTCATTGTGTGATTATGAAATAGATACTAGTCAAAAAATAAAACAAGTTAACTTGAACAAATGAAACTAATCATTTCAGAAAGAAAGTGTAGCCTTTTAAATTACTATTACAATCAAACAGGCAAGTTCTCAATATACACTACTGTATATGGGGCAAGATTATTGAACCAGACCTCTTCATCCTGTAAGTTGTTTCATTCAATTCCATTGTCACAGCTGTATAAAAATCAAGCTCCTAGCCATGCTGTCTGCTCTAAAGAGGTTGCCCACTTAGTCCGATTGAAGGAAGTCTCAATATTTCAGCTTACCAAGATATTTTGGACAATTCTGTGCTTCAAGTTTGTGGGAACAGATTGGGGAAGACCCTTTACTCTGCCAGCTTCGCTGTACCTCTAGTGCACAAAGCAAGGTCCAGAAAGGCATAGATGGGTGAGTTTTATGTAGAAGAACTTGACTGGCCTGCACAGAGCCCTGACCTCAACACCATCTGACACCTGTGGGATGAACTACAACAGAGACTACAAGCCTGGCCCTCTTCAGAGTCTGACATCACAATTGCTTTTCTGGATGAATGAGCAAAAAACTCTATAAAACAAGCATTTTACATTAAAATCTCATAGAAAACCTTCCCAGAACAGTGGAAGCTGTTACATCTGCAAAAGGGGACCAACTCTGTATTAATGTATATGAATTTAGAGTGGGATATCATAAAAGTTCAAGCAGGTGTAACATGTAGGTTGCCTAATGCTTTTGTCCAAATATTGTATAAGTAGAGCTGAACTTTCAATAAACTAAATACTTACAAGTTGACAAGTTGAAAGAAATGTTGTAGTATCAAGTAGTAATAAAAAAGTAATAATGTTGTATAAGCTCACTATATACAATTATCATATTTGACAGTTAATCCGATCAGTAGCAACATACTACACCATTAATACTGTCTCCAGTGTCACTTAATTGTGTTTACGTGAGGTTTTTTTTTTTTTATTAAATTGAGTCAGCCTTATAGTTATTTGATCTGACAGTGAAATTGTAATGAATGGTTTAGCTTGCTTAAAGCCTTGATATAAACAGCAGCAAAATTAGGCATTTTCTATCCTGGAGTAATGAAGTCACGACAGCAACAGTTATTTTAAGTATCAAAAGTATTTTAAGTATCAAAAATGTTTGTCACCCTTAGCTGAATTTTTTTTTTCTCAGAGATTTTGAAGTCTGCTCTAGTTTTTATTGAATTATTTATGGACTTAACTTTACGCCTCTTTTGCTTGTGTTTTAGCAACTGCCATTGTACACACACTCTCTCTCCCTCCATGTGTCTATCTGTATCTGTCGTTCTCTGTTGTGAGTGTTAGCTGACAATGTCTGCATTCGGCACACCCCAAATAAAGTGCGTTGTGACAGAAACATTAACACAAGCCACTGAGTACCTCTGTGATTTTAGAGAGAGCATATCTGTCAGACAGGGCCTGGAGGAGTAAAAAGCATATATCTGAACTTTCAATGTGGTGCTTGGGTGGAGGATTGTGACAGTCAACATCAAAACAGTAAAAGTAAAGCTGTGATTTATTGAATGTGCCGCTTGTGTCTGCTTTCATGTTTACCAGTGATACATTATATGACTTTTCTCCTGCTTTCAAGAACATGGCGATGCGGATGAATTAAACATGTTAAGCAGGAACAGGTCTTTCTCTGAAAGCCTTACCCTTTTCACGATAACCCCTTTTTAGACATTCAGTGGACTTATCACAGCATATAAATAGGACAGAATTCATTATTCAAGGGAGGTTTCAGTGAAAAATTAATAGTTGTCCCCGGAGGAGGGTCTGTGGTGCTTCGGAAAAGGAAAACCTTTAAAGTGTACATGCTCAGGGGGATTTGGGGAGAGTTTGCCCTTCATATTAAAACCGTTACCATGCTACCATACGCATTGATATTGCAAACGTAAGTTTGCTCATCACTAATGACTGTCACTAAGACCGTATACAGTCCCCATTCATGTCTAAGCTGTCTGCAAAAATATTTTAAAGCTAGAGAATGAAAAGGAAAGAGAAAAGGGCAGCATGGGTGTCTGCTTCTGATACTGACACCTTAAACAGATTATATATTTTCAGGATTGCCTATTAGGATAAAACATCAGGACTTGAGTTGACTTCCAAAGAGAGACTCCTTTTGATAACAGAGTGAATGATTTCCCTCAGAAATACATCACTGTACAATAAAATGACATCCTCGCAGAACACAAAAAGCATCAGGTCCTCCTCTCACCTTTGTCATATAAGAGATTATGATTTTCAGCATGTCCAGATTACTCAAGCACTGAAAACACACAGCCAGTGGTGCTGAGTGGTTTTCAGCCTGCCAGTTATCAGCTGAAAGATGGGCTTCACAATGCCTTTGTATCCACTTCCTATCTGCTCGGCCATGACGGCAATAACCATAATGTATGGCTAAGGGAAAACAGAGCTAATCATCAATGACTGCGAGATATATAGCATATACAGTGGCACCTTGTTTATTACCCTCTCTTCTCCTCTTGTTGTATCCATCAGCTATACAGACAGGCTACTAGATTGGAGAGCTTCTTCAATGTTAATTTGATTCATTCTTGTTTTCCATAATAATTGGGGGCAATGGGTCAGTGTGATAAATTTGCTTGTTACACGACACAGGAGGTAGCATGTCCATGGCTGCTCTACAGTTTGTCTGCCTAGTCCATTTTCCATCATATGTAACATGGGCCTTGTTGTTATTAGCTATTTTCTGAAAATATCCTGTTGTTACACAACAGGTTTAATTTTGACGACTTATTTAAGCTTCGAATCAGCTTATTTGATTTTACAACAAAAGCTAAGGATGTCAGGAGTGACATTTTCATTTTTAGATCAAAGTAATTTCCTAAAAATCATGATTGTTTAGATAGTATCCCTGCTGGAACAATCCAATCTTTTTTGCAAATATCATACTGCTTTGTTATGTCCCACTTAATCAGCCTATTTTTCCTTTTGTCTTAATCCTTCAAAACTGTTTTCAGTTCCTTTTCATTTTACACTCTATTTTCATTCCCCAGTCCTCACATTATCTACACAATATGGAAATGTTCAGACATTCATCCACGAGCAATGAATTTTAAGGTAGATTCCATTTTTTTGGGCTTATAAATATACATTTATGTATTGCTTCCTTGTCAGTAACGGCACACCTGTACAGTATATCTGGAGTTTCATCCAATGCCTGCACAGCATGCAGATTTACAAGAAAAGAGAATGAATGGCTACCCTTGTAAGAGATTTTCAAATGAAAGCATTAGTCTGTGAGAGTGCGGGTTCGTATGTGCGCGCACCTACATGAGCATATCTTGTGTTTCTACCCCCCATAGAAACTCTGTGCCTCCTCCTCTGTGTGTCATTGTGTTGATGAGCACTGATTGCAGATTGTTATGGTGTTTGCACCTCTCATCTATCTGGCCCATGCTGAGTATTTGGCCAGGCCTGATTGTGTTGATGGTGACACCGGCAACTTGTCCTCGGGTGGGAAGGCCCAATAGTAGTCCAGACATAATGAAGGAGATGTAATCAACCAATGTCACACACAAAAAGTCAAGTGAAAGAAAACTGTTTCTGTGTTCTACCTTCCCAACTGTGATCTCTGTTGATGGAAATCACACAATCGTGGCTGTTGATGTCAGGGCTTGCTTTTTTTGTAAACATTTTATGCTAGGTAAAATAGAATCTTTTTTTTCTTGTTCTCCCTGACAACAAAGGTAAATTGGAGATAAAGGAATTTACATTAAATTAAGTATGTACGTTCTGTCTGTGTTGTACATTCTCAGTGGAGAAAAGGGTGTTTCAACCTACAACATACTTTTAATCAATGGCAACAAAAAGAAAGAAGCAAGTGTTTGGCACTTGGTTGTTCAAGAGATCCTTTCTCTCTTTGTGCACTTTGTCCTCTCTCTGTGCTTTGTTATTTGTTTTGGTGTTCTAATCTCTGCCAAGTCAATAATATTCTTTGTTGTCTGAAATTGTGTGTCGGGAACAAAAAGGCCTCCTCCTTTTGTTGAAAGTACCTGTCTGTGACTTTTCACTCTCTCAGACTCCCAGATAAAGTAATCATTAGATGTTGTTTTCTGCCTGCAATTACTTTCAGTTACAATGGGTCAAACACTAGGAAAGCAAAAGGGGTCGAGAGAAGACAAGGCTAGATGGATTACAGGCGAGGAACTGTATAGGTCCCACAAGTGCTGATAAATACGTATGTGGCTCAGAGACTCACCGTTGTCAGCAGCGTCTCAGTAAATGCATCAAAAGTAATTAGTCTAGAGTATATATGGACAACCTTGTTCCCTTCTTATCTGCATCACAGTGTCTCCTTTAAAAAAAACGGCCATTCATTACGTCTGGCACTATTTGTTTTAAGAAGTAAAAAGGAGCAACAATGGCTGTGCCATTTCTTATATCTTGCTTTGTATCTTTACAGCAGGGAATTGCTCTGAAATTTATTTTTCGATGGAAAAATCCACTTTGAGCTTGTAAAATGTCAACATATAAGTTTAAGGTCTCATGGGTTATGACCGCTAATGAGGATAACCATACAAGGCTGGTTTACAGAGCTATTCCTAAATTTTGATTTCAAAAATAGAATAAAATCATGTTTAAATAAATTCTAAAGAGGCCTCAGCAAACTATTTACCACTGAATATTTGCTTATAATTATTAATACATGTTATTCCAATACATGTTACAAGTGACCTCAGTGTCATAACTGATCTGCCTTCCAAAATACATATGATGTTCTTATTGTTACTGTATGAAGGCATACTTTTAATGAGGTCTTCCTTCTTGCCTTTGGCTGCAGGGACAATAACACTTGTAGTGCGAGCACCAGGGAATATGCTATATCCTCTCCTAATAAAAGTACAGAAGATCAAATAGTATTTGTGACTTACTTGCAGTGAAAAAGTTCATTTTCAGACTGATCACCACAGACATGCTGTAGGTTTTTCCCAGTGAAGTCACAGATGTTGTCATATAATTTCCAACTCCACAGAAATGAGTTTCAGTTTACGGCCTCTTGAATACAATAGGAAGTTAAACATAATCAAAACTATTAGGTCTACATCAAAAATAGAAGTCCCGAGCAAGGAAGAAGGATGCTAAAATGCTGTCTCGTATTTGTAATGCTGTGAAAATTAGACATTTGTCTCTCCTTCAAATGATCATTGCCAGAGCTGTGATGAAAGTAATGGCATCCCTCTTGTCAGTCCAACACCAAGGGGTTTTAATGGTGCTATTATTATTAATGACCATCCATTTTGCTTATCCAGATTGTGTATTTGGAGTGGGCATAAGGCCGAGTGAAGTGATAGTCTTGGTAATTACAATCTCTACTGAGATTCTATTTGTTTGAAATATTCTTTCATATTCTTGTATTTCTGTGTTTTGGTCTCCCTTCTGACAACAGACACATGCCTGTGTACCATATGCCTCTTTTTACCTTTTCTTATCTCATCTCCATCATACAAGAACACCAAATATGATTATAATAATATTTCTCCTGAATGGCTTGAGTTTAAAATTTTGAAAGCCTCTGCACTTTTTGGTACTCTTAAACCTGTTGATCACAAATTGATTGACATTGCTAAAACTCTGGACATAAATGCAGGTGATAAACTAAATGTCAGTGAGGTTTTGGATGTCAAGTTGGCCTTATTGACACAATGATTTTCTGTGACTTTACAACTAGCTACAGAGGTATTGTTTGACTATAAACATGACACTGGCAATGTCTTTTACAAGTTTATAATGAAACTGTTCTCAGTTAGTTTTCATGTTGAGGGTAAGCTAGTGAGAGTAAATCATGTGGCAGAGCAAAGATACTGAAAACAGACAAAACTGCAGCGAAGAGTGTTTGGGATGACAGCACCCACCCCACAAGATTATAAGCAATATGTTGTTATATATTTTGAATAATTTGCTCCTGAAAATATCATGACCCTAGGCTTTATCTCAAAATTCTGAAAATGTTGGCCAGGCAGTGGTTTGTGCTTTCTCAAGCATTAAAATCTTGGTGTCCATGAGAGTGTGAGTCCAGGAGCTGTAGTGTGCATCATGACAATTTAAATGTTTGCTTAAAGGTGTGATATAAATGAATATAAATGGACAGAATTATAATTGAATAGTTTTTGAAGACTGTTGTTGATTTGAAGAACAAAAAAAATAAAATGGAATAAAAAGCAAGGCAAGACAGCAACACAGAACTGCAGCTTGTTGAACAGGCAAGAGGCTCAGCCAATGCAGTAGAGGCCTAGACATTGAAATAGTACTATGAGACAGTGAATACATGACCACTTAACAATCTGATTGTTTTAGGTGGTGAAAGGTTTATATATATTTTTGAATCTGTATGAATTTTTGCACATTTGAGAGTGTGATACTAAACATTTTCAGTCAATAAACATAATATTTCGTTGTGAAAGTCAAAATTTCAAAACTGTACAAAATGATACACGCATCAGTGCAAAAATACGTACTCTAAATATGACCATGACTGTGCATGCTAAAATGGAGATATGCAGGATCTTCAGAGTCCATGAGTTTCATGCAAAGATGCATGCAAGTTTCTAGCAAAAAAATTGGGAAGACTAAACCAATTAACTCTGTAGGATGAGTCAGGGGCCTAGTCCACCTTCCTGATGACTGTTCGAAGAATTTAATGTCCTAGATGCATGCAATTATCCTTTTAATTAGCAATAATGAGTTTGTGCATGCTGAAATAATGAGTTGAATCGTGATATGTGTGCAGACCTTAATGTGAAGCTCATCAAGATGTAACAAGCTCTGTCGGTAAATATCATCAACTGTCATGTTAAATATCTCACACTATTGTATGGAAAAGTCCCAATAAGCTGGCTATTATGGATCCGAGCTGTGTATGTGTGTGTGCATCTGTGTCTGTCTGTTAAGAGATGTATTTGTTTTAGTGAAAATAAAGTTAAACCAAATACAATCCTAAGCATTAAATAAATGACTTCCTGTGTGATGACCATATGTTCCTGGCTGCAGGGCTTGAGTTTCAGTTCATGAGACCCACCTGAATATAACATCTTCTGGGCTGCTTTACAAAGAGGGCAAAAGGCTGTTGTGAAATAATCAATTTAATTGTTTGTGTCAAAAAACACCATCATTCATCAAAAAATAAAAGTAATGATTAATGAATAAACACTATGAAAGAAAGTACTCATCCTTACATTCTCCTGAAACACTCTGATTGGTCAGCCAGTCCAGTGAAAATAAGGTAATGTTCATTATGTGCCAAGACTAAGGATTGTCCTGTTGTTTTGGGTACATTGCCATTAAAACTTGTATTCACTCTAGCCGTGCTTTTCCCAAAGTTGAGATATTTTTTAATGCGATTTTGCAGAAGGATTTGTAGCCATTAAATAAAAATGGCAGAAGGTGTAGTAGATGCAAACCTTTTGCAAACATGTTATGGAGAGACATAGAAAGTAATGGGGGAACAGTCTGTATTGCAAAGGCAGGCAAGAATTTTGTAACTCTGCAGACCATGGGTCTAAGAATTTTGATGAATGATGTTTAAACATTACATTCTGTTTAACTACACCAAAACAGGGTAATACAATAGCATAGGTCCAATACTATATTAATCACTGTAATAAAAATACTTGTGTGCCATGCATGCAAGTTAAGTGCTTTGAGAATAAGAAGTAGTTTTTGGGGGTAGCGTGAAGGAAGATTATTATCAGTGTGTCACCTTCCATGTGACTGGAATATTCCAAAATGAGTTTTAACAGATGTTATACAAAATATGATGAGCATCTGTATCCTATAATGCAGTTAGACATTCCGTTAATTCTGTCTCTGAAAGAAATAAAGCTTTTATTAAGTTTTTAATAGCTTGAAGTCTATGGTGGTATCCTGGACCAAGTAGAGTGAAAAACATGTATGTGGAATGTTAGTGCTGTTGTTATTTTTTCACCAAAAAGCAACACAAACTAAACTAAGTCAAAGTCTGAACAAACATTATATATCTCACAGTGTTGCATAAAGTTATTGGACTGAGTTGTAAAATAGTGCACACATTCAAATTACTGTCTTCAATCCCATTATATTTTTAATTAAAAGATTGCAAATACTTCCATTATAGAGAGCGATTTGCATTATATCAATTCCACCTTGTGTAAAGTCAATTGAAAGATGTAATTTGTTCTACATTTTCATTTGGTTAAAAAAAAGGAATCCCCTGCATACCATCCAGCATTCTCATAGTTCTCTCTTACACATGTTCAATATTTATACAAGCTGTAAATGTTTGACCGCACAAATGGAAGGTCAGCTGAAGGTGAATGCAGCAGTTTTCGATCTGTGGCTGGCCACGGGATGTGTTGATGTTGCAGAACAAGATTGCTGAAAGCTAACACTGGTATGCATAGGAGTATTAGAAAACTAGAAACCTAGAATTGTGACATAATATCCAAAAAAACACAAAAGACCATGGATAATAAAACACCTGAAATATCAATTTAGCTTGCAGGCTATTTTAAATAAGAAAATAAATTGAATAGTATTTAATTTGTGCAGTAAGCAGAAGACTCTTACTTATGGTAACTGCAGCTGAACTGTTAATGTTAAGTTAACTAAATTGTTATCAGAGTTCTTTCTGCACACTGTTCAGTAGAAATAAATCATCTCAAATGAGAACACTAGGTCTGATCTCAATTGTGCTGTCTATTACACCTCATTGTTTGCCATTATCCCCACTTGTCTGCCATTCAAATTTCCTTGAAGGGAATGTAGAAAAGTATGTTCACAGCATCAGGGGATCTGTGGCATCAGTGATGTGTGATTTCTCCCGAAAGCTCCGTGGGGTACAATTGTTTCCCCTGAATACAAAAGACAGCAGCATCACAAGCAGGCTGCGGCATACCTCTAGCTGACGAAAGCGGCAAGAGCTGTCAGCGACATCACTCATGCCATGCTCCCACCCTCCCAAACCCGCCACCGCCTATCCAAACTACCCCACTGGAATAGAAAATAGTACAGGCCCATGTCGTTGAGAGGCGGGTCGGTAAATATTTCATATAAAATTTGTAGGCATTGAAGGCTGTTGAGACAGAACCGCTATGAGCTCAACCTGTGTAAAGTCAGAGTCACAACTTCCCTTTCGTTTGCTAAGTATGCTATGTTAAAAACAGCTTTAACTTCAAATAAAATTTGAGGAGGAAGAAATAAGTCCAGCAAAAAAAAAAAAAAAACACGAGAAACTTTTTTTTTTTTTTTTTTTGTTTAGAACAATTTTTG
>VUQH01090032.1:0-22795 GCA_015106775.1 Etroplus canarensis | reverse complement strand
TTCTATGCTTCCAACTTTGTGGGAACAGTTTGGGGAAGGTCCTTTTCTGCTCCAGCATAACTGTGCCCCAGTGCACAAAGCAAGCTCCATAAAGGCATGGCTGGTTGAGTTGGGTGTAGAAGAACTAGACTGGCCCACACAGAGCCCTGACCTCAACCCCATCCAACACCTTTGGAATGAACTAGAACAGAGATTGTGAGCCAGACCCGCTCATCCAGCATCAGTGTGTGACCTCACAGATGCTTGTCTGGATGAGTGGGCAAAAAGTCCCTCAGACACACTCGAAAGTCATGTAGAAATCCTTCCCAGGAGGGTGAAGCTGTTTTCTCACCAATATACTGCTGAGTGCTCAGACTGAGGCTCTCACATATTTCCATGAGGTGAACCAGGTTCTTGTGTGGATGTGACTCTTTGTGAGCCTCCTTGAGTTCTCAGTGGATTTAAATTCTCATTGCTTTGTGCAACACAGCCAACCAATGGTGAGAACTTTCTTTCTGTCCCTCACGCACTTCAGTAATCTGTGACTTGTGATGGATCGTGGGCTGGGTGAGCTACGACATCACTGACGTTCTGCTTCTTCTCTCCTTTAAACAGCTAGGAAATTAGTCACGAGGAGCATCTGTATTTGGATGCTGGAGTGAATCACGCTGTCGCTCGCTGCTGCACATGGCAGAGTTTTACATTTCATTAGGATCATTTTTAGAAAATATGTCATCAGATGATTGTGAACCATCATGAACGGTGACCTGGTCAGTGTTAGGCATTAGAAGAAGAAGAAGAAACGTTTTAGTCACACACACGCACAAACAGAGCGAGGAAGGCGCCGTGAAGGCGCCAGGGGAGCAATGTTCTGTGCCTTGCTCAAGGACACCTCGGCAGTGCTCGGGGGGGGTAAGCTGCCACCTCTCTGGCTTCCGGTCCATCCTCCACATAGTGGTCCACGTGGGCCTTGAACCAGCGCTCGGCAGGTGTTTCCTTGCTCCGGCTGTTCCAGGTGAGCCTTGAGCCGGCTTCCCCTCGGTGACTCTCTGGTTCCCAGTCCAAGTCCCAGCAGACTGAGCCGCCGCCGCCCCGACTCGTTAACTTAGAAACATTTGCAGTTTTGGTTAAAATACGCAGTGGTTTCAGGTTTTTAAAAACTCATTGCTTACAAAGGCCTGGCATCACATGACAAACTGCAGAGACACTTTTTCATGTTTCGCTCTGAGACTGAGCAGAGCAGAGGGTGTGTTCAGCTAATCTCACCACAGACGTTCAGTTACAGGTTTTGAATTTGCTGCTATCTACAGAGAACAACGCTGAGTCGAGTCATACTGGTTTGAGCTTCATGAGTCAGTACCGCTTAAGATAAGCTAACATCTCATATAACCCACTTTATCTGTCCCAAACGCTGGGAAACAGAAAAGAACCTCTAACCACAAAGTGACTCAGTAAGGACAAAATACACAGAGGAGGTGAGCTGAATTAAAAACCACCTGAAATAAAGTGCAAAACTCTTAAAAATCATACATTTTCTACATGTATTAAATTATGTGAGTTACAACCCATTTTTTTTTTATCAAACTGAACCATCAAAGAAAAGTGGAGAGGAGTTTCACCAAAATCACACAATCAATCAGGAACGTTTATGACATCCCATTCTAAACCCAGAGACACTGACGGTGGACGAAAGGCCCCGGCTCACCATCTCCTTTCTCCCAAGGGTGTTGGATGGGGTTGAGGTCAGGGCTCTGTGTGAGGCAGTCAAGTTCTTCCACACCAAACTCATCCAAACATGCCTTTATGATGCTTTGAACACTGGGGCACAGTCATGCTGGCACAGAAAAGGGCCTTCCCCAGACTGCGCCCACAAAGTTGGAAGCACAGACTTGTCTTGGTAAACCCACAACATTATCCCTCCTCCACCAAACTTTACAGCCAGGAAGTTAACATTCTCTTGGCACTCACCAAATTCACCCAGACTTGTCAGATAAGCAGGATCCATCACTCCACAAACAACATTTCCACTGCCCGAGTGTCCAGAGACAGTGGAAATGTTGTCTGACGTTGTGCTTGGTGATGTAAGTCCTGCATGTAGCTGTTTGGCCATGAAGCTCCTGGTGCTCAGTTTGTGTGCTGATGTTAATGCCAGAGGAGGTTTGGAACTCTGCAGAGTGCTGGACACTTTTCCACACTCTGCTCCTCAGCACTCGGTGACCCCGCTCTATAACTTTACGTGGTCTGACACCTGGTGGCTGAGCTGCTGTGGTCCCTAAATGCTTCAGACTTCCAGCTGATGGTGGAACATCTAGGAGGGAAGAATGTTTGTAAAGGCAGACTGCATGACAAGCTGCTGGGTTTGATGGGACTGAATCAAACACCTGGATTCATCAGTAAGAACTGGATTTTAGGTCCCTGAAGATGTTTCACCTCTTATCCCAAAGGCTTCTTCAGCTCTAAAAGCTGATGAAGGACTAAAGTCCACCGTGACCTGGTAGACTGAGACACCATACTGACATATGCAGCCGAACAATGTCTTCAGACCTGGACATACTGAGGCGTTCTAGCAGGATGCTGCGTGCAGCAGCTTCGCTACATAAGTTCAGTCTGCCAGGTTGAAAAAGAAACTTCAAAATATCACTTTTTGCAGGGAATTCTGGAGAGCAGTCATGTGTTTGACACTCAGGATCCTGTAACATCTGACCATCTGCTGCTCTCAATCACTTTCATTTTCTTTTATTTAGTTAGCTGCAGTTTGTGCAGGGAAACAGCCGGTCGCTGTTTGGTGTCTGTGTGGTGACTGAGGTCTCTTTTCTGCTGTCACAGGCGCACTGACGGTGACAGTCTGTTTCTGATTTTAATGATGTTTGTGCTAGAAGTCAGTGAAGGGGATCTGAGGATTATCTTTCATAAAGGATGGCTGGGTGTATCCTCTGCTAAAGGAGGCAGTAAAGGAGGCACTGGAGCACCTGTCCTCGGTATTTAGAGATACCGGAGACACTTAGGGTCACTCCCTCAGGAACCCTCCTCAGAAAACCTGTAGCCTGTCTGTGGGAAACAACGGCCAGGTCGCTTCAGCTTCTTCATGGACTCCAACTCCACTATCTGGGACTATCTGCTTCTGTTCTGAGAGGGTCCCTTGAACCAGAACCTGCAACAGGTGGAGAACTGGTCAGGAGCTGAGCTCCCTGAAGCTGCAGAATGAGTAGGGTGGAGCTGGAGTTCATCAGCAGGTTTCAGTTCCCATTTCTCAGTTATGTGTGTTTTTCATATCCAGGGAGTTTTCTGAGAGTGCAAATTAATAAATACCTTTTCAGAAAACGGGATGTGACTCTAATCTGTCTGTAGAATCAAGCTTTCTGGGTTTTTGACAGATGATTTTGTGCAGAAAATCCGAATGTAAATGAAAGCCCAAAGATTAAAGTAAGACTGAGCTATATGGATGTTTGGGAGCTTGGTATGTTTTTATCATGATTGTTTCATTGATGAAGCTGTGATGCACATAAAGCCATGTCATACAGGAGAAAATTAGTTGAGAGCTTAACTGATGTATTACAAAAGATATGTAAGGTGTCTGATCTTGGAAATAGATGTTTCTGAAATAGAAAAGATGGAGAGTTTGAGCTGCAAATGTTCCTTCAGCCGAACCTCAGGGTGAAATTAACCCACACAGGAGTAGGTTTTACATCAGTGACCTTCCTGTTGTCTTGGTCCTTTTTGTCCTCTCACAAACGTGTCCCTCTTTCCCGCAGGGAGTCTTCTTCGTCTTCTCCTCTTCGTCCTGCCTTCATCCTCCTGCTGCCAACGTCAGTGGAAGGTTTCAATCCGCTCTGATATTCAGGCTAATCTGATTATGAAGATTTCCTCTCAGGTGCCTCTCTGTCAATGACGACCAAGATGGAGACTCCTTTCTACCACGACGACTCCCCCTCCGTCCCTGGCTTCAGCCAGATTGCTGAGTACGAGCGCTACTCGGGAAACAAGATGCTAATGAGTAAGAAGGCCATGTCAGTGGCAGGAAGTCACCATTTTTCCAGCGGTGGCGGAGCAGGAGGGAGGAGCGGGAACCACAACGGCCTAGGGCTGGCGAGCAACAGCTCCCTGATGACATCAGCTGCGTCCTCCGCAGGGTCCTCTGCAGACATGAACCTCCTGAAGCTGGCATCCCCAGACCTGGAACATCTGATCATCCAGTCCAACCAGGGGCTGGTCACCACTAGCCCAGTGTCCAACTCCACCAACCCCCTCTTCTACCGTAGCCAGGCCACCAATGAGCAAGAGGGATTCGCTGATGGTTTTGTCAAGGCGTTGGCGGACCTTCACAAGCAGAACCAACTGGTTGGCGGTGGCCCCATGTCCCCACCTTCATCCTCCAGTGTGTCCCTGCAGGCGTCCTACCAGAGGAACCTAATGTCAGGTGGAGATATGCCCATCTACACCAACCTCAGCAGCTACAACCCAGGTCAGATGCCTTACTCTGGAGGGCAGATGGCATATGGTGGAGGCTCAGGACACGGTGGAGGTGGAGCTCCTCAGCCACACCGAGGCTTGGATGCCCCACAGACCGTTCCTGAGGTGCCTCACCCTCCAGGGGACCCCACCTCGCCTCCATCCCTCTCCCCAATCGACCTGGAGACCCAGGAGCGAATCAAAGCGGAACGCAAGAAACTCCGCAACCGCATCGCTGCGTCGAAGTGCCGCAAGCGGAAGCTGGAGCGCATCTCGAGGCTGGAGGAGAAGGTGAAGGTCCTGAAGACCCAGAACTCGGACCTGGCCTCCACCGCTGCCATGCTGCGCGAGCAGGTCGCTCAGCTCAAGCAGAAGGTCATGAGTCACGTCACCAACGGCTGCCAGATCGCTGTCAGCTCTGCGGCTGCCGGCAAGGCTGGAGGCGGAGGCACCGGGAGCGAGGACTCCAGCTGCTGAGGAGGCGGGAAATCCAGAGAATATGCCGAAAGGCCGTTTACATTTACGATTCTCGTGTTTTCACTCGGGCCGCGTGGAGAATGAGCGGCTCATGTCATCAATGCCTCAACAGGACAGATGGATGCTTAACGGGATTCACAACCCCCGTAAACTGCCAATCACCCAGCCGGAGTGGGCGGAGCTTTACAGAAGAGACAGGAGGAGGAGCATATTAAAGCACACGAGCAAGTTTGGTTCACTGATGACGAATTTTTAAAAACACTTGGCGAAGTTTGAGCCTGAAAGAGTTCAAATCCAATGATGCATTAATTTAACAGGTGGATTAAACAAACTTCCACATTTCAACGTTTTTCACTTTAAACTGCTCACGACGACTTTCATCAAATCTCAGCTGACGCCGTTTATTTTCATCAAATCTCAGCTGACGCCGTTTATTTTCATCAAATCTCAGCTGACGCCGTATGAAAAACAATTTCCACCGGATTTTTTTTTCAGACACATTCAGAGCATATTTCAGATGGAGTAAATTATATGTTTAAATGAACTTTTTGTAATGTGGAGCTGAGAATATGTATCAACAGATCAAAACACACAGTTGAAAAAACTCTTTCAAGTAATCAGATTACTGTTAATTGCATAGTCAGAATAGTAATTGTGCTTTTTGTCAATTTACAAAAAATCTGTGGTTTCAAAGTCAGATGAAGGTGAAGAGATAATTTCACCCTTTTTTAATCCAATGAATTTAAAATGATCTGCTTTGTAATCTGATTACTAATTTAATCTGTCTACGTTTCTTTCGCCACAGTCTCGCTGTTCTAACGCAGCTAAAAAGCAGCGTCGTTCACCTCCGACAGTTTGGTTTTTACAGTAGCAGTGGTACATGTATGTAATCTGATTACCTGGTCTACCTAGTTGCTTTTGTTGCTTGAAGTTTTTAAAATCTAAAGTTCTGTTTTGACAGGGAAACTTTTCACAAATAGCAAAACCGGCACAGACGCTGAAAACTGAAGGCCGCCGCCCACTCCAGAAAAAAATGCTGTCAAATATCAAGTCATTGATCTGCTTTCCTTCTTCAATTGGCAAAATTATTGTAGATAAAGGATCGTATTTAGCAACTGCAGATCTAAGAAAACAAGTTTGAAGTCCCGTCAGTGGTTCTTACATGGTCATACTGAGGGTTTTATTACAGATATCCAGTGTTTTCAGTTTAAAGCTGGAACTTTTTTAGCTCATCTGGCTGAAGGACCAATGAGCTGATGTTACAGAGAGGCGTCACAAGAACTACTCGTCAGTCCTCCTAGAGTAATGGTCATTTACCGGAAACGTAACCGCAAAGATCACCTAATAGGTTTTTACACAAAGTGTGCTCCAGGGCACTGTGATATATGTTGCTTTATGTGTCATTTTCAAAAGCATCACCTACTGTACTTCCTGTTGTAGAGTATTGATCAGATTTTAGCAGTGATCAGATTAGCACAATGATCTTGACCTGAATTGACCTCAAGGTCAAGGAATGTCATATTTATCATTGCGTGGGTGTTTTTCCATTTTCACAGGAGTTGCTTCTCCTGAGTTCTGGTCTGTATTGTAAAAAACAGTCAACCATTGATAAGGAAACGTATCACCTTATATCTGTACGTCACACATTACTGTAATCTGCGAATTGTGATGGATTGTGAGCCGGATGAGCTACTTCATTATGATGTCCTGGTTAAAAATGAGACAAAGACGCTTAAAAGATATAAATTTGATGTCTCCATAGAAACACAGAATTTAAGAGTAAAACGTGTTTGAACAGCCTGTGGTATATGATAGATAATCCTACTGACTAAATATTATATTCAGTATGACCCAAAACACGTGACTTAGCCCATAAACTGAAGGTGCTTGCAGAGGGCTGTTTTCTCCTAAACTTCTCTAGGACCAGAAGTCTTCATGCACCTGAAGAAGAAAGCAGGTTAAAGCACTTTGGTGTTGGTGTCACTGAGACCCTGAGAGTCGGTCCATTGGTAGACGGTTTTCCACGCTGGAATTGGCGGCCAATCTGAAGAGGCTAATGGAGCTAATGGTTCCAGATGGACACAAACATGGATTCTGGTGCTTGTATTCACTTTTGAAAGTTACAGTTAGCTTCTGCGCCGGGATTCTTGATAGATCTGCACACGGTTTCTTTTCAGATGTATAAAACGTACACGTGTTTCTCCGTCTCTTCTTTAACTACGGGAATCCAGATGACCAGGAGCTGAAGCTGTTCTCACATTTCTTTTTGTCAGCAAGGTTGACACAGTCCTGATGTTGGGAGAGACAGTCACACGTTATTTTTGAAACAGTGAAGGTGTCTGACTGATTGTTGTTCCTCCCAGAGAAATATTTCTGGTTGTTATTGTGAAGACGAATCGTTTCATATCTGTTTTATACTCATTAATAATATTGTGCAAAATGGAAATTATTGTTGACTAATAGTCATTATGATGATGTTTTTGTTTACTTTTTCAATGTTATAAATGTAACTGAATTCATTTGGTGCGTTCACTTGCAGGTTACATGGCAGCCCATTTATAGAAGAAAAACAGATGAACTTTTAGAAGAACAGTATAATTAGAGTCATGCTGACTTTTTGAAATTTTTGCTATCAAAAGAATTTAATCTATTTTATCCCCTTGGTACTAATGGGCTTTTTAAAAAGGAAAGAACGTAAATCTGGCAGCACCTCTGGGAATATAGAAAAATTGTAAGCATTCATGCATACATTTGAGATTGAAATAATTATTAAAAACTGATATATGTAGATGATTGACTCAAGTTCAAACCAGTGTTTCAGATAATCCACTCAGAGCTGTGCAGTTATGAAAAATAATGCTCCATATTCTGTACATTTAGCTACAAATAACGCTTACTATAGAGATGTGGTCCTTAAGAAGGAACAAGAGGTCATTGCAGAAGATGTAGAGGTTTGATGGGGGCTGGTAAAGGTGTGTGAGAAGGTTTCCTGAGGTCTATACTGGTTTTCCTTGTGATCCTGGGATCCTTGTGTGGCCTCCTCCGACGTTTGAGGGGTTCATGGGATCCTTGGGAGAACTTCTAAGGTACTTAACGAGTGTCTTGTGAAGACCTTTTGGTGGCTTTTGAGATTCTTGAAACTGTTGACTTCCTTGAGGCATCTTAAAAGCCTAACCAGGGACAAGGTCTATGAATTAGTTGTAACTAGAAGTCTTACATATACTGCATTGATTGCATGTTACTTACATGTCTCATCCTTGTCAAATACTTTAAATAAATTTATAAGGAAAACATGGTAGAGGTCTGTAGTCATTGAGGTTTGGGCAGCAGTATTAGTCTTGGAGGGTTTCATGTGGTCCTTAAAGATGTTGGTATGATCTTTGGGGAGCTTTAAAAGGTGGTGTTAAGGAGTACTCAAGCATATTGATGAGGAGGCCTTTCTTGGGCCTTGGAGAACATTGTACAGATCCTTGGAAATGTTATAGATATCCTTAATGTCCTTCTAGAGTTTCTTGATTACGCTGTAGAGTCTGCAGATGAAGAGGTCTGGGCAACAGTAACTGACGTTAAGGGGCCTCCTTGCATCCTGACATCTTTAAGGGGAGTTTTGAGGTCTCCTGAGATCCTTAATGAAGTTGTGGGGATAATTGCATATTCTGGAGGAACTTTGTTGGTTTTCTGAGGTCTACACGGACACTGTATGGTAGAGGTCTATGAAGGCTTGGAGGAGGTTGTTAAAGTTAGCTGGAATCCTTCTGAGGTCCTTGAAGTCTTTGGGGGGACTACAGGTTAAATAACCCCTTGAGGATTTTGGGGAGCTTGTGAAGGTAATTTAGGAGATTGCACAGGTCCTTGAAAAAGTTGTAGATGTTCTTGAGGGCATTGTAAAGGTTTGTAAAGGTACTTGAAAATACTGACAACATCACTGAGGATATTTCCGAGCTCCTTGAATACATGGTAGAGATCTGGGCAATAGCAATGGCCTTTGAGAGGCTCCATGAAGTCCTTGAAGAGGTTGTTGAGGTCTTGTACTGTAAATCTTCCTGAAGTCTTTAATGGCTTTCCAGAGGATCGTAGTTTTTTAAGGTTCTTCATGGGTTTCTGACTTCTAAACACTAGAACTTTGCTTGAGGTATGCACATGTTCGATTTTCACAGCTGTCAGTTTCTGACATCCAGATAAAAGCACGCAGCTGTTTCCATGTCACATGTTGCATTTGAATGTGCATTATTGGCCAGTAACTGTACGCTTTGTTGTGGATTTTCTGACTTTTGGGTTTGGATACATCTCAGCTTTATATTGTGAAAAGGCGACAGACTGGGCTTTTAATCTCTTAATACACTTTGTTTCATCACTTAATAATTCTGTTGTTTATGCAGTTTGCTTTTTGAGAGTTTCTCACACATTTTGGGATATGAGGCTAATTAACCCTTTCTATTTCAGACTGTTTTGCACTGACTTTTCTGTCCAGTCAGCATCTGTGTCGTGTGTGCAAACTGCAGCTATCAGACAGAAGAACATGTAACTGCGAAGAAGGATTTAAGAAGATTTACTGGACATGAACGCGTCAGGAAGGTTTCACAGATTTCAGAAAAGTTTATGATTTGTGTAAAACAAGCAAGAGACTCAAATATACAGTTGGCGAGTGGCAAGCAAATATTTATTTTTTTGAACTTGAACGAGGCGTTTGATGTCTCTAATGATTCTATTTTTGTACAAATGTATAAAAGTTGATGTTATTAATATACTGAAACGTGTGTATGTACAATCTGATTTGTTCGTGTCTATTTATTAGAAATAACTTTTTGTGTTTATTTCTCTTCACTCTGTTCTGCTGTGTTCAGATGTTTGTGTTAATATACCAGTGATAAATATCCACCTGCCGCCTTTCCTTATTTTTGTAAATTCACAGCTGGGTATTTGGAAAGAGATGGAACATCTCACCTCACTGTACACGGACCTCCTACAGTAGTTACAGTATAAAATCTGATGAAATGTAGGTTTAGTGTTGTAACTGTCAGGGACTTCAGAGCATCTTTTGGTTTCATGTTGAGAAATTTGGGGTTATTTGGACTGCAGATGCTTCCCTATCAAGAAGCTTCTCAGTTTTGTTTTACTGTAAATTGAGACATTCAAGAGAAACTGATGAAAGAGGAATGCTGTAATATTCAAAACTCAATTTGTAATATTGCATTTTAAAAGAAATGTTGCACAGGGATTGTTCAGTCATATATTACAGAAATTATGGAGTTACAACAGCAAATCCTGCCCCGGGTTTAATAAAGGATTCTGATTCTGAAAAGATTAGATTTTCTACAAATGCAATGTGGTAACGTCAGCAATTTGACCAGCTGTAAACACAGTGATTTTACTCTATATGGAGAAAAATATTGGGCCACACATTAAACCTGCAGGAGCTTTTATGACATCCTAATCATTACCTATAGGCAATAATACAGACTCGGTTTCCTGTTGCTGCTCTAGCAGCTTCCTCTCTTCTGGGAAGCTTTTCTACAACATGTTGGAGTGTCTGCGGGAATTTTTGGCCATTCATACAGAAGAGCATTTGTGAGGTCAGACGCTGATGTTGGATGAGAGGGTCTGGCTCATGGTCTGATTCACCCTGAAGGTGTTGGATGGGGTTGAGGTCAGGGCTCTATGTGGGCCAGTCAAGTTTTTCCACACCAAACTCATCTAACTGAGTCTTTATGGAGCTCGCTTTGTGCACTGGTCATGCTGGTATAGAAAAGGGCCTTTCCACAAAGTTGGGAGTGTAGAATTGTACAAAACGGTGAGTTGAAGCATGAAGAGTTCCCTTCCTTTGAGCTAAAAGGTCTGGGCTATTTATTGGGGGTCACCACAGCATATTAATCTACATCCAATAATCTGTCCCAGCTTTTTGCACCAGGTGCCCCACCTGACACAACCTTCCCTTTCCAGGAGAGGCTTGTGTTCCACCTAGGCTCAAACCTTTTGCTTACAAGGTTAATGCTTAAACCACTATGCTGTGAAGACACCCAGCTCGGGGGTCCAGGCTAAACCCGAGTGCATTATCACTCCTCTACCAAGCTTTACACTGGGCACAATGGAGTCAACCAGGCGTTCACCAAACCAAGACTTGTCTGTCAGACTGCCACATCGAGAAGCCCGAGTTTTCACTCACTGCTCCAGAGTTTAGTGGCAGCGTGCTCTACACCACACCATTCAAGACCGACGGTCCCCCTCTGCACTGGAACTCCACTGTCACTTCCTTTCCTGTCCCAGCCTCCTTTTCAGCCATTGAGCATTTGACTTATCCATAGCGCCATCTGCACTGAGCTGCAGGGAACAGGTCTGCGTTGGTTGCATTCCCCTCTGGCGCTACATGGAGAAATACCCATGCAAACGGACAGGACTGCAGTACTGTAACTCAAGCATAACTTTTGTAGCCGAGTTACTGCGACTCCTAACTGCTTCCACCTTGCAATAGCACCACTTACAGCTGATGGCAGGAGGGAAGAAATTTCACCGACTGACTTAATGCAATGGTTCCATCCTATCACAGTACCTGCGCTGGAATTCAGTGAGCTTTTTAGAATTAGAACTCTTTATAGTCATTATACAAAGTACAGTGAAATAGCAGAGCAGCCACACCTTCAGCTGCAGGGAGAAACAGTTGTTTACATTTGAACGACTCTTTCTTTCAGAAAGGTTTGTAAAGGCAGACTGTGTGGCTCGGTGCTTGATTTTGTGCTCCTGTGGCAATGGAACCGAAAGAAACACCTGAATTAAGTGGTTAAGAGGTGTGGCCTAATACTTTTGTCCATACAGCATGTATAAACATCGTTTATGGACCAAATCTACTCACAGAAGCTCCAGTATTAATCATACCTTTCATGGTTAGGACCTCACAGCACTTGGTTATGTTTTAGAATTCGAGAAGAGTCCAGACACCATGTTTTTTAAAAAATTTGATCCCAGCCAGCTTTCCTTGACCTGAAAAAAGTGCTTTTGTTGCCTAAACCTAAAAAGAGATGGGAGAATGAGGTCTGCTCTGTAAAAAAAACAGTCTTTGGAAATGTTATTGATGCCATTAAGGAGCTTGTAGAAGCTCTGGATTATGGTCTTTGAGGTGGTTCCAAAGGTCACTGCAGAAGCTGGTAAAGTCTTTTCCTGAGATCTTTAGATGGAGATTTGACTGAATGGCCTTTGTAGGATCCTAGCAGGGAGGTGGACTTACTTGAGTGTATTCTGGTGGACCTTGGAGGACTATAAGTTGAAGAACTCCTTGATGCACATGATAAGCCTAACCAGGGTCAAGGTCTACAAATGATCTGCGACTTTGAACATGCGTCATGCATTACATTATTATAAACATTACACCTAAATAAATTCAGTAAATACAGTAAAAGATGGTAGCAGTGCGGGCCGTCATAGTCTACGCAGCACGCTGTGTTTTATGGCGCTGTCTACTTTACATCATTCACAGCCCTAAATTATAATTAATTATCTTATCCTGGGCCCTCGGTTCATTCTCTGTCTGCATCGACTTGTTATAGCACCAACCCGTTTAAGCCAACTTTCTTCTGATTGGCTGATTGAACCAAACAGAAGTTTTCAAAGGCTGATGGGCGGGGCTTCGACCCCTGAAATGATATTAGGAATATTCTTTCCTACAGAGCCAAGAATATTGTAACAGTATGTATGTATACAGTAAAGCTAAGTGTTTCTGTCGTGGGAACTGAGAGGCCAAACCTTCAGAGGCTGTCAACAAGCATGTCCACATACTTTTGACCACACAGCGTACCCATCTATTTATCTTCTGAGGGTTTTTTTACTCATTGAACTCATCAGTGAGTCATCAGGATGAAGTGATTTGTCTCCTCGTGAATCAGAGCAGCAGGACTGAAGTGGCTCTTTTAGACTTCGCACTGTTTGTTCATCACAGCACGAACGCCGTCATGTCTTCTAGTCTTATGATCCATAACGCCATGTAGGATTTACATCTCGATTTCTTCCTGCTAATATAAATGTTATCTAGAGTCAACACGCTCCTCAAACAGGATGATTCGCTACGAGGTGTAAGTGCAGGGTGAAGCCGAGCTGACACGCTCATGATGCTGTTGTGCATCACTTTTCGTTAAAAAGAAAAGGCCGTCATCTGGGCATTCTGTAGATTCATAAACAGTTTTCATGATAAATTAATCAAATAACTGAATACTGAAGAAACATGGCTCTTCTTAGGGGTAAACCTAATGATTACAGGTGAAAGAGAGGCTGTGTTTTTGACAAACTGAGTCACTCATGTTAATGACAGTGTTTACAGAAATCCTTCAATGATACAGTCACACTGTTATTAGTGAAACTCACAGACGAGTCAGAAAAACGGGCTGCTTTCATTGGACTCTCAGCTGGAGCATGAATCCCAACAATAACACCTCGGCTCAGATGACAGAGCTGTTTACAGCTGAGCTTTTTTCAGTTCAGATTCAGATCATCTGAATGCAGTTTTTAATTAAATATAAAGATCAAAAACTATAAAAAAGATAGACTTAAAACCCTAAACTTTCTTCTTTCTAACAGCCAGCAGGGGGCGACTTCTCTTGTTTCAAAACGAGTCATTTGTGTTGAAGTCTATGGGAAAATTACCCTTTTATATGACCTTGCTAAACACTTTCCTTATGAGTTTATGGTTTCAGTTACTTGTTTCAAGTTGTATTAAATAAAATATGATGTGCGACCGGTAAACCGTGGTCCCATTTAGACTAAAGAGCTCCAGGCTTCACAACAAGACCTCACAAACCAATGGGTGACATCACCGTGGTGACAGACACATCACCGGTCACTCCGTTAGGTAAACCCGTTCAACTGCTCATTAACCCGACATGGCAGCAACTCAGTGCATTTAGGCATGTAGACATAGCCAAGATGACCTGCTGAAGTTCAGTGAGGGTCAGAATGAGGAAGAAAAGTGAGCTGATTAACTGTGAACATGCTTGTTGTCTGAGTATTGCTGGGATTATCCTGTACAGCCATCTCCATGGTTCACAGAGAACAGCCTGGAAAAGAGAAAATACCCGGTAAGCTGCAGTTCTCTGGGAGAAAATGCATGGTGGTGCCAGAGTTCAGAGGAGGATGGCAACAGGAACTCAAACAACCACTTGTTACAACCGAGATATTCAGAAGAGCATCTCTGACGGGCTCCGGCAGCAGAACACCACACTGGGTGCCACTCCTGTCAGCTAAGAACAGGAAACTGAGGCTACGGTTCCCACAGGGTCACCAACACTGGACAACGAAAGATAGGAAAAACATCGCCTGCTCCAGTGAGTCTTGATTTCTGCATGGATCCATCCTGGCTTGTATCAGTGGTTCAGGCTGCTGCTGGTGTCATGGTGTAGAGGCCACATTTTGGAGCTCTTAATACCAGCTGAGCATCATTTAAACACCACAGCCTACCTGAGCATTGTTGCTGACCATGTCCATCCCTTTGTGACCACAGTGTACCATCTTCTGATGACAGCTTCCAGCAGGAGAACACACCATGTCACAAAGCTCACATCTTCTCCAACATCACAGTGAGTTTGCTGTGCTTAAAGTCACCAGCTCTCAGTGGAACGGAGACCTCTGTGATGTGGCGGAACGGGAGATTCTCATCGTGAATCTGCAGCAACTGTGAGATGCTGTCATGTTAACATGGAGCAAAATCTGTCAGGACTGTTTCCAGCAACGTGTTGAATCTGTGCCACGAAGACTTACAGCAGTTCTGAAGGAAGAAGGGGATCCAGGCCATACTTAATAAAATGGGCAGTACTCTCAAAAAATAAAGTACCTTATTGTATTTTTGGAGGTACAACAGCTTGTACAGCAGGTACTTATGTGGCCACTCGAGAGGGTATGCTGTGGATCACTGTGAAACTTCATGTGGATGAGTGGGTGACCAACGCACCAAAGACTACTGTCCCTCTGCAGGGGCCGGGGTTGGAGTATCCTTTTCTGTCGCTTTGCACTCGCCTTCCTACAAAATGTCCAAAAACAAAACTAAGACTGTATTTTGCTACTTGAGATAGCTTCTTCCATGTTAGCAGGCACGCTAGCATCAGCTTCTTCTTCTTATCATCATTATTATTATTATTATTATTATTCCAACTGGTCCCCTTAGGGGTCGCCACTGTGGATCATCTGCCTCTATCTCACTATCTCAGCACTCTTCATGTCCACCATACCCATCAACCTTCTCTGTGGTCTTCCACTTCTCCTCCTGCCTTCAACACTCTGTGTCCAGTATGTCCACTATCCCTCCTCTGAACATGTCCAAACCACCTCAGCCTGAGCTGTCCCTCTGATGGACTCATTTCTAATCCTGTCCACCTACAGCTCCACCTCCAGTCTTTTGGTCAGGACCCTTCTGTCTTAACCCAGCAAACACTCCGATGTTGAATAACCGCCACCGAGCGTTTTTTTATCGCCTAGTCGTGGTTGAAAAAATGAAAGTTGAACCAACTTCTTGGACATTCCTTCTGTGAATGATGCAGGTGGTTGTTGAACGTTGCCTCAGCGTGGTTGTTAGACTTTGAAGCAACCGTTTTCAACTTTCTGTTTATTAGTTAGAATAAAAAACATCACATAAAGAACGAGTAGAAGAAAACAGCTTCCAATGACAGATGTTTGGTGACCTTTGACCCTGAAGCCCATTTCCTATCCTGCTTACTCAAACCGCAGCATCGTTGGGCTCCTAACAGTGACGTCAGGGACAGAGAGGCCATGATTCTCACTGTGTTCAGTTTGAGACACAGTTTAAATGTTCAGAAAAGTAAATTGGTTGCAAGTGTTTATTTACCAGATTATCTTAAAAAACAAAGAAAAATGATTTTTCTTCCTTTACTGTGATAATCTGATCTGAATTTCTCGCTCTGTAAGAGACAGTCTGACCCGGCAGTATTCTACGGAGTAGCAACATTAACATCCGTCTACGGCTGCTTCTGGAGTCGTACCGTTTTACCAGTTTTCACCCAGGAGATGAAGTTTCAACAACGTTTGCTGAAAAGCACTCCTGACACTCCACCCTGCCTCCGCTCGCTTCATCGCTCTTTTGCGCTGTCCGTGGGTGACCCCAGGTATCTAAACTCATCCATCTTCACCGTTCCACCTGCCTCCCTCTCATTCACACACATGTACTCTGTCTTGCTTCCGCTGACTTTCATTCCTCTTCTCTCCAGTGCATACCTCCACCTCTCCAGGATCTCCTCCAGCTCCTGCCTGTCATATTGTCCCCTGCAAACATCATAGTCCATCATCTATCATGAAATCCCCTGTCTCAATGACCCAAGCAGCTGACTGGCTAACATTTTAATGTTTGTACTTTGCACTGACTTCAGACAGACTGAAATAAGTGTGTTTTTCTTCTGTGTGTGTGTGTGTGTGTTAAGCTGTTTGCTAGAAAATGTTGTATTGCTGTTTTTCCATATTCTGCTCCAGATGGAGTGACCCACTTACTGGGAGAGAGGGAGAGAGAGAGAGAGCGGCTCTGTGCCATTTCTGGTGACTAATACCCCCTCCACCCACACCTCAACACACACACACACACTCGCTCTTATAGCGAGCTGTATCAGTGTGTTCGTAGTCGTGTTTCTGTTTCTGCTCTCTGATGGTTCTGTTTGTTAAAAATAAAGAGGTTTGTGATTAAATGAGTGTTGACAGTGAACGTCAGCGCCTGTTATTGTAGTTTTACATGTTCTCTGAGCCCTCAGCCCAGCGCGCTGCTGCTTTTTTAAAGATGGAAGCTGAACAAAGGCGGCTCAGTGTGACACTCTTTACAGAAACTTCTTAAACCTAAATTAAGAGAATTTTTAAAGTGATTGGGGGTCTTTTGATCCTGATGCTGACATTAATCACGTTTTCTGCTACACGCTCTTTTGGTTCTTGGTCCTCCTACTTTAATTAGGCAGAGGGAAAATATAGGTGTTCTGTTCATTTCAGCTTAATTTGGACGATAAAGTCTGCAAAGAACGTAGAACCTGCTAAAGAAGGCGAAGCATCTGAGATTCTTAACTCTGGAAAGACCAGCTGGAGGAAACCAAGCAAAGTTGTTTCTTCGCTTAAATCTCCATCTACCCACTTTCTGCTGCTTATCTGGGTCCAGACATGCCCAGAGCTCTCTCCAGGCAGCCTTGTTTACACCCTAACTTTAAGCCTTATGAGCATCTAAATGAAAATATTAATCAAAATTCACATGATGCACAGTACTTATAAAAGGGTGAATCAGTTATAGGGACCAAAGCTGTTTGTGTTGCAGGCTATAAATTTGTTTATTATTGCTATAAAGATGAGTATTTTAAAATGGGAGTTTAAGGGGATTGACTCACTTTTGGAGTCTGCCTCTAGTGGCCACTAGAGGAACTGCACTTTTGGGGCCCTCCGCCCTGAATTAAATTTTTATCTGTGGAAGTTCCTCCTTCGTCATAAACAGCAGAGCATATTACACACAACAATGACAGCACCACCTATAGTGGGTGAATTAGCCAGTGAGTAAATGAGCAGGTACAGACATAAAGCAAGCACAGAGAGGAGACGGGGTGGGTGGCTGGGACCACAAAGCACCAGAATTTAACATATGAGAATTTGCTCTGGTTTTGAAGTGATAGGTTGGATAATGACAATGAAAGTCAATTTTAGCCCAAATTTTAGCTCAAAAATTTCATGTGAGAAATGGAAAAAAACAACATGCAGTTGTTCATTTTAGAGGACTTGTTATGTGATGATGATGAATTACTGAAGCAGAGGTTTTTATCTCTCATGATTGTTTTTCAGTCATTTATGAGCGTTCTTCAGGTCAGAAGTCAGGGGTGTGTTCAGAGGAAGATCTTGTGTTTTGGGGAGAAGAAGAAGAGCTCAGATATGTAAATCAGATTAATTTCAGTTCCATGCTCTGACCCACCCCCCCGATCGCCCCTGCCCCCTCCCACCTGGAGGGAAGTCAGCATCCATCCACTCAAGTGTCTCCTTTAACTCAGTCTTTCTGCCTCATTAATTATTTATGAGACTCACCTGAGGCGTCGCTGGGCCCCGCCCACTGCTCAGAGCTGTCATGTCATGTCAGGGGGAGAAATGATACAACATGGTGGATGTCAGCGAGATCTGAGCCACTGACAGCTCCTCTGTCTAAAACGATCACCAGTGTCACCACCTGAGCTGACTGCAGCGATGAAGAGCATCCATCATCATCATCGCACTCATCCTTAGAGACAGCGTCATCAAGACGTGCAGTGAAATGAACATGAACGTCTGTGATACTAATCTACTGACAGACGTCAAGAATGGAAGTTTACTGACCTTCAGACACCCAAATTTGACAGCAAACATACCTAACAACATCCTCTGATGTTAGTTCCTTCTTTGGGAAGACACACCAAGCTGAACGGGGTGGAGACATGGAGAACTGAAGAAGCACCTGGTGTTGGGACCTTGCTGCAGGACTGGGATGGGAACAGGTGGTAACTGCAGCTCAGGATAGAGCGAGCTGGTGGGTAGTTGTTGACCTGTGCTCCAGTAGAGGAAAAGGGCCTAACTAACGAGTCTTTGGAAAGGATCTACTTTCCTAATGTATGCTATATGGCCAAAAATATTGGGCCACCTACCCATTACACCTACAGGACCTTTTATGACCTCCCAATCTAAATCCATAGTCATTAATATGGAGTTGGTCCCTCTTTGCAGCTACAACAGCTTCCACTCATCTGGGAAAGTTTTCTGCAGGAACTTTGGAGCGTTTCTGTGTGAATTTTATCCCATTCATCTGATGTTGGATTGAGATGATCTGACTCCACAATCTCCGTTCTAGTTCATCACAACGGTGTTAGCTTTCTCCACAGGGTTGCTGGACTCACCCTTAGAGACAGGGTGAAGAATTCAGTCATCAGAGGCTCAGATTAGAGTCGCTGCTCTTCCACATCGAAAGGAGCCAGCTGAGGTGGTTCAGGCATGGGTTTATGATGCCTCCTGGACGCCTCTCAGGTGTTTCAGGCACATCCCTTTAGGAAGAGACTTCGAGGCAGACCCAGGACACGCTGGAGAGACTATGTCTCCCAGCTGGCCTGGGAGCACCTTGGTGTCCCCCGTGAACAGGTGGAGGAAGCAGCTTTGCAGAGGAATGTCTGGGCTTCTCTGCTCGACCTGCTGCCTCCGTGACCCGGACCCCAGAAAGCAGCAGACAACGAACAAACGAGCTAAGCAGAAGTCATGTAGTTCCCATGTGGACTACTGAGAGGTAACGAGGTAGAACTTACACAAAACACGAGGATAAAGATGACAAATCTCACTGGTTTATTCCAGTCATGTCAGAAACATTGTGAAGGTTTGGCCCATGCTCAGAGAGTCCTCAGAGAAGCTTACAATTTGTTGTCACATTTTAAACCATAGATGTTAAAAATTCCTCTGCATACTGTCAGCTTGTCTCTTCATTTGTAAGGATAATATTCCACAGCTGATGTCCTGCGTTCTGTAGATTCAGAGCCTCCACTCATACAGGAAGTACTCCAGAAGGTCCATACAGTGAGTGCTCAAAACTGAGTTTAACCTTTAAGTGAGTGAGGGGGATTTATGATCAGAAAAATGTTTCCTTCCCTCAGTTTGTCAGTCTGCTTTTCTTACAGTTTAGATATGTGTTATTTAAACATTAAAGGTTTTTATTGCCACTTCTCATAGCACCAATGTGATGATGTTCAATAAACGATGGCTAATAGACCAAGAGTAGCAAAACTTACTACTTCACAAAGCTTGAGGTTAATGAACAAAATGACGATGGAAGCAGTTCAGAGATGAGTCAGATTAACTCCTTTTTACAAATAAATAATTAAAAGCATAATTACTTTCATTCATTCAAAGCATTTCTCTATATGATAGGCAGTTTAGACTCTTCCTACCTAAACAGAGTGTAAGTGCTGTTATATAAACTTGATTTTTTTGCTGTTATATAAACAAATACCTTTTTCTTTTATTACCACAAATTGGAAATACTTAGAGATGTTTATATGCAATATAATCAGCCAATCACAGGGCAGCAACTCAGTGCATGTAGACATGCACACATGGTTAAAACGACCTGCTGAAGTTCAGTGGGAGCATCAGAATGGAGAAGAAAGGTGGCTTAATGGACTTTGAATGCAGCATGGTTGTTGGTCTGAGTGCTTCACAAACTGCTGAGCTCCTGAGATCATCCTGCACAGCCATCTCCAGGGTTTACAGAGAATGGTCGGAAAAAGGGGCAACATCCAGTGAGCGGAAGTTCTGTGGGAGAAAATGCCTTGTTGGTGCCAGAGGTTGAAGGAGAACAGCCAGTCTGCTTCCAGCTGATAAGAAGGAAACAGGAACTCAAACAACCGCTGGATTTGTGCTGCCACATTCAGATGGTAGAAAACAGCATGAAAGCATGGATCCATCCTGCCTTGGTTGCTGCTGCTGTAACGGTGTGGGAGATTCTGTCTTGCCACACTTTGGGCCTTTTAGTACCATCAATACTTAAGACTTCCAAACCCCATGAACTGACAGGGGGACTGTCCATTCTTACTTTGTCCAAGTGAGACTGGACAAAATGAATATTTAGGATTCATTTTTAGGGCTTTATTGGTTTATTGGTTTTATGAATGACTGAGATAACTTCATTACAGATCATAAGAGAAAATATAGAAGTGCAAAATCCACTAATAAACAAAGAGCACAACAAACAACACAATAACTAGCACATCTACATAGTTTCATTATTGTAGAAGATAAACATTGTGGAACAGTCTGTCCATCTGTCCATCATCTACCGCATTTCTGGGAGTCCAGGTTGGGGGGGTAGCAGTTCAGTGGAGAAGCCCAGACTTTCCTCTCCACAGCCACCTCCTCCAGCTCTTCAGGGGGAACACCAAGGTGGTCCCAGGCCAGCTGGAAGACATAGTCTCTCCAGCGTGTCCTGGGTCTTCTCTGGGGTCTCCTCCCAGAGGGACGTGCCTGAAACACGTGCAGGCGTCCAGGAGGCATCCTGATCAGATGAACCACCTCAACTGGCTCCCTTGGATGTGGAGGAGCAGCAGCTCTACTCTGAGCCTCTCCTGGATGACCGAGTTCCTCACCCTGTCTCTAAGGGTGAGTCCAGCAACCCTGTGAAGAAAGCTCATTTCATTCTTTCATCATTACCCAAAGTTCATGAATAGGTGAGGGTAGGAACGTAGATCGTCTGGTAAATCCATAGCTTTACCTTAGAGCTCAGCTCCCCCTTCACCACGACAGACCGCTACAAAGTCCACATCACTGCAGACACAGCTCTGATCCATCTGTCCATCTCCCGCTCCGTCCTCCCCTCACTTGGGAACAAGACCCTGAGATACTTGAGCTCCTCCGCTTGGAGCAGGACCTTGTCTCCTCCATGGATCACCACCTTATCGTGGAGGGGGGGTTTACAAGCTCTCATGATCCCAGGAGCTATGTTGTCAGGGGCAGTTTGCCCCTGGTAGGGTCTCCCAAGGCAAACAGGGCCTGGGTGAAGAGCTAGCAATCCAAAAGGATCCCAAAGATAGATAAAAGTTCAAGGACACAGTGTACCTCACCTGGTTTGGGGTTATCAGGTGAAGTTACCCGAGGAGTTACCTGAATGAGCGACATGGGTCTGCCCTCCAGTAGGCTCACCACCCACAGGAGGGATCATGGGGGTCCAGTGCTACGTGGATTGGGTGGCAGCTGAAGGCGGAGACCTTGGTGGTCTCATCCCCAGCTTGCTAACCTGGCTCTTGGAGTGTGGAATTATGGGAAAGTTCAAACTAATTTGGGGTAAGGTGTGGTAATAGTTGCACTGAAATAAATAAGGTATTAAAAACAGAGCGCTCACTGTAAAACCGACTGAACAGATCATCGCCCACATTTTAAAATTCATCACACAGCTGCCACAACAAATCAAAAACACAGTTTAATGAATTCATTATTGTAAAAGTAGAACAGTGAAAGTTTATCACAGCAACCACCTCTGCCTCCTCTTCACCAGACCTCTGTCTCTCATCCACATTCTGCTCTCCTCCACCTCCGTCTGTAGCTTCACCTCCTCAGGTCTAAAACACATCTGTTTCAGCTGCTCTGCTCCGGATTTCAACTTTGACTCGCTCAGATTAGCTAGCCACAGTCTGGACTCTGCTCAGCCCAACTTTCCCCTCTGCTCCCCACAGCCAGCTACCCTCCAGGTTCTCCACACATCCAGTCATCCACTCTCCTCCACCTCTGTCTGCAGCTTCACCTCCTCAGGGTCCAGTTCAGCAACTCTGCTCCAGATTTCACTCCTTACTTGCTTGGATTTCTTGTTTGGAGCAGCTAAGTTACCCCTCTGCTCTGCACAGCCAGCAACCGATCCGGTTCTCCATGCATCCAACATCCACTGTTCTCCACTCTGCCCAGCTCAGCATCCTGTCCCTGTAACAGTTAACCATCTTTTATCTAACTATATATCCATCCATCTGGGCTCTGGCTCATGGTATTGCAGTCTTCATATCAAAATATTGTAAGAAAAACTTGATGTGAGGCAGCCTGAGTGCAGCATTTTACACTGGCAGTGAGGGTCAAAATGACCCCTCGATGGTTCCAGGTAGATTCAAGCTTCAAGAGCTTTATTGTCATTTCAACCACATATAGCTGACGCAGAACATAGTGAAATGAGATAGCGTTTCTCCAGGACCTGGTGCAACATATAAACATATAGACATATGACAGAAGGCATCAGTACGAAGAACAGAGTTAGGACTAGGATTTTTGTTTTTTTCTTCACACTTTAAAATTTAAAATGAAAATTTAAAAATAAATAAATAAATAAAGTGCAACATGTGCAACGTAGTGCAATAGCTGCAAACAATGCAAAGAACAAAACCCTTTTTCATCTAACCCAGAT
>VUQH01090030.1:5083-30116 GCA_015106775.1 Etroplus canarensis | reverse complement strand
AGACCTCACTGATTAGAGAAGATAAATTAGAGCCGTTCCATCTATCTCCCGGTATACAAATCAATTCTAAAGGATTAGGTTATCCTATAGTTCTGGAACACGCTTATACACCGCCTGGCCAAAAAAAAGTCGCCACCAAAAAAAAAAAAAAAGGTCACACACACTAATATTTGGTTGGACCGCCTTTAGCTTTGATTACGGCACCCATTCGCTGTGGCATTGTTTCCATAAGCTTCTGCAGTGTCACAAGATTTATTTCCATCCAGTGCTGCATTCATTTTTCACCAAGATCTTGCACTGATGATGGTAGAGTCTGACCGCTGCGCAAAGCCTTCTCCAGCACGTCCCAAAGATTCTCAATGGGGTTAAAGTCTGGACTCTGCGGTGGCCAATCCACGTGTGAAAATGATGTCTCATGCTCCCTGAACCACTCTTTCACAATTTGAGCCCGATGACTCCTGGCATTGTCATCTTGGAATATGCCCGTGTCATCAGGGAAGAAAAAATCCATTGATGGAATAACCTGGTCATTCAGTATATTCAGGTAGTCAGCTGACCTCATTCTTTGAGCACATACTGTTGCTGAACCTAGACCTGACCAACTGCAGCAACCCCAGGCTTGTACAGTAGGCACTAGGCATGATGGGTGCATCACTTCATCCAGGTGGCGACTTTTTTTTTTTTGGCTGGGCAGTGTATATTCCAGACATATCTTAGGTAAAACATATCTTATGCACAGCGAGCTCAGTACAAAGCAAGAACATAGACGCAGTACATAGACTCTAAAAATAAAAATACATGATGTCCAAAAACAAAACCATTTATAACAGTACAAAGCGAGTTCAGTGTGAGAACCTCAGAAAAAGGATACCTGACGTCCAAAAACAAGGCCAATTCTAACAATTCTCCCTTCTGACGTGATTCCATCATGTCAACTAATTTAGGTAGTAATGTTATCACTGTACTGTGTTACAACTGTCAGCGAACTGCGAGAGACCACCTACCTTCAGATCTAACACAACCAGTCAGGAGATTTTGATATCCCCCTTTTTAAATAACTTTATCTTATTAACAATTTAACAAAATCCCTAATCTACAGCTCTTATGCATAAGCAGGTCTTCATTGCGTCCAGCAGTCTATATGTGAGCGACTATGTGTAAGCAGTTCTTCATTGCGTTTACCAGCAGCAAGCGATTCCTCATTGCACAGGAAATAATAACACAATGTTAATGCACTAGCTAAACATGCTATATCAGCTGATTACAATTCTACAATGAGCTTATCGTTCAAGAAAACTATAAATCTCACGCCCCTACGTGTTTGTAAATACTATATGTAAGAATGTATTAAGCATTAGCCGTTATGAATAAACAGGGGTCAGGGAACACATTAATACATTTCTTAATATCTGCTGTGGTTTGATTAGAGAATCTGTAAACCCTTAAATGAAATAAAATCCAAATTAGCAGACCAATCCCACACAATTGCACATGTAATAAAGTCAGGGAATCGTTGTACTGCAGTCTAACAGCAATTTTAAAATCTGGAGTTCTACGCCAAACCCTGCATGAATCCTAACATGTACGTCTCTCCCTAGAGGGTTGAATGATTATCCCAACACATACAGTAAAACACGACAATGAATCCACTGCAAAAGGCTTTGTCTCCAAAATTGCAAGATAATTTTGGCCCTCACTTTTGTACAGCGGGAAGAAGTGGCGCCACGTCATCCATCTTTTATACAGTCACTGGTCTTGAAGATCAAACTGGGCTGCATGTCATGATGTAAAATGAGTTTGACACCCCTATCCTGAAAGAAACCCCATAACGATCCTGCTTTTTGCTAGCTAATGTTATCATCCTATGTACAAACACAGTGAATTATAGATGCACCTTGCTAAATAAGCTAGTTAATGTTAGCTGACAACTACCCAGATCTACCCTTTCACTGAAATATAGTCACATCCATCTTTGAGGGAAAAAAACAGACAAAGATGGCTATAGCCAGCGTGTCAAACTCAAGACTTCAGTAGTGCACACTAGTCCCCAACCAATAGGTGCTGTTAATATTGCTATGTCCATCTTTTGTATACAGTCTATAGTGATCATCAATAGGACACAATTTGAGAAAGGTGCCTCTTTTGTCTGTTCTATAAAAACGCTCGAGTGCCTGACTCTTCAAACAGCAATGTTGACTAAAACTCGTCTTCCATACGAACAACAGGCCCGCTAGATCACAGTACAGTCGACCTACATACACACACCACTGGAAGGGGACTGGGACCCCAGGGAGACAGGATCACAAGGATGAGCCGCTGGTAATGCTGCTCCATTGTTCCATTAAGATGAGAACGGGCCAACATAGTGAATGTTAAAGGAGATAAAGTGCGGGGAGATTTGTTCCACATGCTGACTTCTTTCACTCGATGGCTTCGAGAGTCAGGGAAAGTGAAGTCGTGTCACTTGTGAAGCTGCTTGACATCTTTATAAAAGTTAAGTGACCTGTTTGTGTGTTTCTCTTTTTTGAAAAGAGCAGTTTGATATTTTTGGGACTATATACAGGAAATTCCCCTTCTTGCAGAGAATTATAAAAGAAAACTGATAACATCTGAACCCATCGGCAAAATGCCTGTTCAGTGCCCACTGATGCCATTGTATGGAAACTGGCTGAACTGACCTTGATGGTGTTAAAGAGGTAGTCCTCAGTGAACGGGAACGAATGGAGCTGAAGGGCTATAAATTATTTCTTTACACCTGCTTCTGAATGAAAAGCCCCAAAGTTATTCATAACATTATAGTACTGATTGTAAGCCAGAATTGAAACAATACAAATGTTCTTTGTTTTGTTTTTTTGGGATGGGAATTTTGAAAACATCAAAGCATCCTGCTAATGACTTTTTAACCAAACCCATTTACAAATGATAAATAAAACTGACAGGTTTGATCCGCTTTTGCCTTCAGAACTGCCTTAATTCTTCATGGCACAGATTTACAAAGGTGCTGGAAAGATTCCTCAGAGATGCTGACGTGACGACGTCACACAGTTGCTGCAGATTTGTCGGCTGCACGTCCATGATGCGAATCTCCCATTCCACCACATCCCACAAGCTGGATTGAGATCTGGTGACGGTGGAGACCATTTGAGTGCACTGAATTCATTTTCATGTTCATGAAACCAGTTTGAGATGATATAAGCATTTTTGGCATGATGTGTCGTGCTGTTGGAAGCAACCATTAGAAGATGGGTACACTGGTCATCAAGGGATGGACGTGGTCAGCAACAACACTCAGGTAGGCTGTGGCATTTAAATGATGCTCAGTTGGTACACAGCGTGCCCCCTATTACATCCCCAACGACGACCTGAACTGTTGATGCAAGGCGGCATGGATCCATGCTTTTATGTTGTTTACTCCAGACTGTGACCCTACCATCTGAATATCGGCAGAAGCAGAAATCGAGACTCATCAGACCAAGCAACGTTTTTCCAGTCTTCAGTTGTTCAGTTCTGAAGACTTCTTCGAGTTGCAGCCTCGGGCTCCTGTTCTCAGCTTACAGAAGTGGCATCCAGTGCAGTTTTCTGTTGCTTGACCATGTCTGGATGCCTAAATGCATTTAGCTGCTGTGTTAGATATGTGTTAATGAGCAGCTGGACAGGTATACCTAATGAAGTGGCCAGTGGGTGTACATGTGGACATAAGGAGCCATGAATTTCACTGCGTTTTGAAGGGACAGAAGGTGCTACTGGGTTTCGGCTGCAAAAAAAAAAAAACCCTCTCCTGCATGTTTGATGAGTAAAATCATTATGGCAAATGCTGTAACGTGGCCCACGGTGCTTACAAATCCTACTTACTTAAACGTCGAACTGAAAACACATAAGAAAAACCTTAAAACATAAAAGTTGAACTGCAAGCACCATCTTTACCCTGAAAACACTGCATTTTTCCGAGCAAGTCTGTGTTCTGGACTATCTCATGAAATGTTCAGAGAGTGGGGGTCCTGTCCTATTTAGAAATTCTCTGATCCCTCTGATATATTCAGGGATTAATATATCAACTATAACCAGGGCACAGACCGGTTTATCATAAATAGAAGAAACGGCTCACCTTTAATTCATTTTTTTGTTGTTGTTTTTAAATAAAACCTTTTGACCAGTGGAAGGAAACCTAACTGTTTATAGAATATGACTGGACTGCATGTGAGCGGTGAATGCTGCCACCCCAAAATCACCCAGTCCCTGTCAGATGTGTTCTATCTCATGTAATTCCACAGGATAAACACTAGGCAGAGCTCATGCACTTTCTTCCCATTAAGACATGCAAGCTGAGGTATAAACACACCATCTGCCTTTCCCCAACAGCCAGACTCTGTCTCTGCCTCTATAACCCGCTCAGTCACAGCTCCCTCATTAATATCCCAGCTTCTGATAAGAAATAAATATTCAAATATGCAGTGGTATCAGTTTCCTTGGACGCCTGATTTAAAATTCCCTGCCCTCGGGCACGCAGGCACAGCATGCCCACAGAGCTCACACAATCCACACAAATGTACCAGCACGCACGCACACACACACACACACACACAGGGGCCTCTGATGTGTCTCAGTGGCCTTAGTGGGATTTCTCACTGACACCAGAGCCCTCCCACATACTGTGTGGAGCTGCTGCTCCCCACTTCTGTTTATCTCTGGCATTTTTAAAAAAATAAATAAATAAAAACGCAGCGTGGGGGGTAAAGTGTGAGGAGGTAGGAAAGAGAGGTGAAAGACTTAGGTGGGGAATGGGAATAAAAATGAACTGATGGAATGAGATGTTAGATGGAGTCAATGGGGAGATACAGGGAAAACTTTATTGGAACTCAGCTGGTGTGGAAGCCAGGGTGAGTGTGTGCAGAAAGAGAATAGAAGATGACAAGAGGAGAAAGGATCGGTAGGAGAGAGAGAGGAGAGGATGCAACACATGTCCTGATTCTCTGCTGTGCTCCAATTAGCATCCATATGAAGCCCGGTTGTCAGCTGCTGTGCTGAGGACTCAAGACACAAATGTGCTGCAAGACAGAGGTTTATTGTTCCTGACATTATTTGACAGTCCAAAAAAATACATACAATGGAAAGAATAGGTTTTTCTGGCAATGCCAGATGCCAGCAAATATCAGGAGGTGGAGTGTTTACTCTCAATCTGGGAAAAAAAAAATCAATAAAAGAGGAACAGGAAGAAGGCACTGAGTTTGCAGAATGCTTCATTTTTAGTCATTAAGGTGCTTGTTTAATTGAAGAGAAAAAGCTAAACGAAGACCCTGATTCAGAAGTAGATCCAAAGAATAAAGGCAAAGAGGTTTCTACTCATTAAGCCCTAACTAATAAAAGATTAAAGTGCAAAATCTAGAGAAAACAAGGTAGATATTCAAAGAGGAAATGCACCAGTTTTGCTCTGGAAGGTCAGTTCATTTATAATAAGAGCTCAGCATCGCTGGTGATGTTTTCAGGAGACATATCACTTTCCATACCTATGCTGTTGACACAGGAATTATTGATGCTATTTCACAAAACTTCTAACAGCTCAGCCGACATGAAACTGAAATTTAATTTAGATGTTCAAAGCGTCTGAGAGCCACAAAATGTAATTCTCTAGAACTTACCACGAGCCAGCGGGCAAGAAAAATCAGTCCCCAAATCTGCTTTTAATCATTGAAAAATATAGCTAAAGTGCAGCCACATTCTGAACTGAACAGAGAGGACTAATTCATGCTTTTATATCCAGCAGGCTACACTATTGTGATGCTCTTCTATCTTTTTGACCCAAAGAAGTCATAAATCAGTTCCAACTTATTGAAGCCTCTGATGCCTGAGGGCTGACAAAAAAAAGAGACCACATAACTCCTTTTGAAAGTCCTTACACTGGATCTCTGTCAGTATCTAGATCTATTTTCAAACTATTTTAGTTGTTCTGAGTGTGTGTGTATACACAATCATATATTTATAGATGTTTGAAATATGTTCATTGATCTTATAAGTTTTTAACCATCTTTTTGTCTCAAATTGTTTTGCGTTTTAGATTTGAATTCATTAATTATTTAGTCACCTTCACTGCATCTGAAATCCCACACAGTATAGATTCCATGTGTGCTGTATGAAATAAAAGAAACAGCACTACTAGTGCCTGAGAAAGTTCCTTTTTTATCATTTAATTTAAAAAACCGTATAAACGCTCACATATTGTATATTGATTACATAATCAAGTGAAGTATTTCAAGCCTGTTTTCCTTTTGTTTAATTTTGATAATTATGGCTTACAGCTCAAGAAAAATTAGAAATCTGGTGTCTCAGATTATTAGAATATTTCATTTTGAGATTGAGTAAATTACTGTTCAAACAGAATCAATGCTGTGTATCCCTCGAGTTCGGCACACACAACCGCAATCATGGGGAACACTGCTGACTTGACAGTTGTTCAGATGATGATCATCCACATCCTCCACAAGGAGGATAAGCCACAGAGGGCCATTGCTGAAAAGGCTGGCTGTTTTTGCAGAAGGCTGTATCAAAGCATATTAATAGAAAGTTGACTGGAAGGGAAAAGTGTGGCAGGTAAAGTGTGACAAGCAACAGGGATGACCACAGCTTTGAGAGGATTGTCAAGAAAAGTCTAAGAACTTTAGAGGGCTTCACAAGGAGTGGACTCAGACTGCTGTCAGTGCATCAAGGGCCAGAAAGACTGTCAGAAGCATCTAACCTGGGCTAAGGAGAAAGAGAACTCGAACGCCACTCAGTGGTCCAAAGTTCTCTTTTTATATGAAAATAAATGTTGTATTTCATTTGGAAATCAAGGTCCTACAGTCTGGAGGAAGAGTGGAGAAGCACAGAATCCAAGGTGTTTGAAATCCAGTGTGAAGTTTGCGCAGTCTTTGGTGATTGCCTTGGCCTTGGATGACAAAGGATAAAACTTAAAGCGAGTCGTGTTTAATGGCTGATAAAAGCTTTAAAGAAAAAAATCTCAGAGTTCTGGAAACACGAAAACAAGACACTAGGAACAAACCAGGAAAACACATAGCTAGAGTGGAAACAACACAACACAGAACCAAGGACAGATACACACGGGGCTTGCGGATGAGAAACAGGACAGAGAGGAGCACAGGTGACAACAATCAGGAGATAAGGAGGCAGGAAAAGTAATAAAACTGAACACAGGACATGAGACATAACCCGCTTCCAAAAACAGGACTTAAGGGACAAACATAACAGAGAACCTAGACTCAAGACTGAGTTTTACAAAAGGACAAGAACACAGCAGGGTGACACAGAGGGAACAAATAATAATCAAAACACAGGCTAGAACTAAGATGAAACAAGAAATGAGGCTCAAATACTCAAAAACAGAGTTACAATAACAGTACTAAAAAAGAAATAAACTCTAAAACCATCATCAAAATCGTACAAAAGTAGAACACAAGATCCTAGGACCATGACACCAATGTTGGATGCTCATCATCTTCAGACCCTCAGATGGCTCAGTCATGACTCTGTTATGGAAATCACAACATGGGCTCAGGAACACTTCCAGAAATCACTGTCCATGAACGCAGGTTAAAGCTCTATCATGCAAAGAAGAAGCCATCTGTGAACGTGATCCAGAAGCGCTGCCTTGGATGGCCTTGCATATTTTAGCAAGACAGCGCCACATACTGCAGCTTTTAGAACACCATGGCTTTGAAGCAGAATAGTCCAAGTGCTGAACTGGCCTGCCTGCAGTCCAGACCTTACAGCAACTGAAAACATTTGGTGCATCATGAAATGCGAAATACGACGAAGAAGACCCAGGACTGTTGAGCAACTGGAATCCTTTTTCAGACAAGAATGGCACAACATTCTTCTCCCAAAGGTCCAGCAGGGTCTCCTCAGTTCCCGTATCTTTACAGACTGTTGTTAAAAGAAGAGGGGATGCTACACAGTGGTAAACATGACCCTACTCCAACTTTTTTGAGAATTGTTGCTGCCATCAAATTCAAGATGAGCTAGTATTTTTCATGAAACTGTAAAATGTCTCACTTTCAACATGTGGTGTTGTCTATGTTCTTTTGTGAATAAAATATTGGTTTATGAGATTTTCAATCAATGCATAGTGTTCTTATTTATATTTTAAGCAGAGTCCCAATCCTTTTAGGAATTGTGGTTGTGTAGGGGTTGCAGTATGCATGCGCTGTAGTGTACAGCGCATGCATACTGCAGTCTCAAACAATTTAACCATTAGTTTGGAATTTCAGATGCTGCTTATGATCAGTTGAGTCTCATCAACAGGATGTCGGTCAGTTGGCACGAAAATGCATCTTTTGACATGCGAGCTGATCAAATATTCCGATTTTGTGGTATTAAACTCTCTGAATCATGAGTCTTTGCCTTTGAAGTTGCCAGATCTCAGCGCACGGGAGTGGTGATTCAGTGTGCTGGTGCAAAATGTCTGCCAGCGCCCAAAACACCACATGAGAGAGTGATGTTCATTCCTCCAGCAGGGTTTAAGAGACTTAGAGAAACCAGATAGCCCAACATAAATGAACTGAAGCATTTCCTGACTCATATGTGTTGCTGATTGCAAAGAGCCAAAGGTAAAGTCTTCATCTGTGTGCTAATGCTTGTACAGCCTTAATACCTGCAGAGAGAGTCAAATCCTGCACCCTACTTAATGTGTTTAAGGAGTTTAGTCTAATCTGTCTGATGTCATTTGTCAGTGTAGAGAAAAAAACAAAAAACAAATGTGCAAACTCACCACCTCTGTGTGGAAAAGTAGCCACCTACCTGCCACCAGATGAGTTAACATGCCTCTCAAGAAAATTTACATAAAGCACTGTATTTTCTAAAGAAACCATTTTTATAGTCGTGCTGCAAAAGTTAGGAATGTTTGTGCCAATTTCACATATTTTCCCGCTGTCCCAAAATATTTTTACACTGATTGACTTCATAGGTTTCACCATGAAGTCACCTCACTGTGTCAAATGAGTGAAGTAGGCCAGGCACTGTAGGGGATCATAGATCAATCATAACACACACAGACAGTGAAGAAAAAGAAGGAGAAATAGGGATTTAACGCTTTTCCTATCTTAACCAAATAAGAGTCACATGTCTTCTGAAGGCATGAGGCTTCGCATCACACAGTAATCTGCTGAGAGAACAATCACACTACTGTTGCTGCTGCAGACTGTTAGAGGTGAAAAGCCCATCATACCCCCTCTTCTTCTCGCTTTCAGCTCCATAGGTGCAGTCTGACCAGAACTTGCGTTTCAAAAAAACATGCGACGTGATCAACAGAAAACCGTTGTCTGATTTCACCCCTAGTAACCCACTTACTCCGCACCAGCGTTGTGTATTATGCAGTCACTTCTTGAGTGAAAACCAGCAGTCATGTGGTGCTAAAAAACATGAACAATCATGTGATAACGGAATAAAAGATCTCATTTGTACCGGTTAAATAGAGGCAGTGAGAAAGGATCTTTCTTTTGCCTTTGTAAAGTTGTGCTCTGTAAAGGCTGGAAGAACAAAAGACAGCTCTAAAAACCTCCATTCAGTCAGACACACAGAAACACACACACACACACACACACACACTCTCTGACAGCAACTGGATTTATTGAAACTGTTTGCCAATAAGGTCACAACACCAATTAAAGTCACACAACTAGTGCATCTCCTCCACAAGCTCAGCAGTCTGACCTCTGTTCGCACAGAAGGGCCAGTGTATTATCTAAAGAGGTTGTGTGCTTTTAGACACACACACACACACACACACACACACACACACAAAGCTCCATCTGTTATGCATGGTGTGTTTGATGTGTTAACGTTTAAGCGGGAAGCTCAAGCCGCATGAAGGCGTATGTTTTGTAACTAATTTATCAGGACGTCCGCATATTTATGTTTCTGCTCAAATTTTTTTGTGCAAAACAACCGGCGTAACTTCATAAACCTCAATTTACTGACCTTTCTATTTTAGCCACTTGTGGTCAGGAACAACATGTTAGCAAACAGTTACCTATTTGCAGTCATATTTCTGGCCACCTGATAAGTCTAAATCCATTACTGCCTCTTCTTTCTGCTTCTTTGTTGAGAAATATCCAGATATTAAGGAACAAAATGCATCACTTTCTTCACCAGCTCTGAGCTCTTGTGTTGGAATAAATAAAGAAGTCCACATACTTGTTTACTACTGCTGGTAATAGTACTGTTAAGAACAGTAAGACTGAAACAAGGTAGGGTGATTCAGATCAATATTTAATTATTTAATTCTGAGCAATATGGAAATGATCTTGTACGTCTCCATCCGTACGAACCCCCTGGTTTGCTATAATGTGTCTCCACGTACACACCCCTTTATGCCTTCTACCACCCACCCGCCTACAAAAACAAAAAACTTCATTGAGAGACTTCAGTCAGAAAAAAAATTGCTTTAAGGCATGTCTTCATATGATAAAGATCAGCTTTTATCCCATTTTCCCATTTCCATCACTGATTTGAATTCAGCATACACACATAAACACATTCGTGTTTTCACTAATGATGAACTTTTCGTTAATCTGCAGTAAAGCACCCGCGCACACACACACTCATGTATCCATGACCTTGGAGGACATTACATTACTCCTTATCCTTAACTGCTCACTTAATGTCTTTACTTTAAAATGTAATAATTTACATAATGGGGAAATACTTTTTTTTAATCCTTGTAAGGACAAAACGTCCCCATACTGTGACTGTGTTAACAGATCTAGGTCCCCACAACATGAATCATACCTGTGCCACATGCAAAGACACACACACGCACACACAGACTCGCTTCCATGGGGGATTTTTGTCCTCATGGAGTGGAGCTGTAATAGGAGGCATGCATCACTAATCTTTGCATTAAGAAGCCGTTCCAGAGTTCAAAGTGTTTTTTCCCTTACTTTCCAATTCCAGTCTGTTAACATCCAAATGAAAAAATCTATGCAGAGCAAAGACACACTGAAAAATTGGTCATGTCAGTGTTTACTTAACAACCTCAAGTAATAATTCATAATAATTCAAAAAGAGAGAAATGCTAATTCGCCGTTAACCTGCAGCCAATATAAATAAAATGACAGGAAGAATTTTTTTAAGTGGTCAGATAAGAATATACTGATTCATGTGCTGCATTATGGGCCACATTTTGGTCCAAGTAAAGGCTGTCGATCAGTTGGCCAGTGACCAAAACTGGTCCAAAAAATGGATTAGCATGTTTTTGGGGTTTTAAATCAAGAGCAGAGCTCATCACAAAATGGTCGCATTTCATTGTGTCAGTGCAATGTGACAGGTGAAAAGGATGAGGTAAGGTAATACTCTTAAGTAACCAAAGCGTGACAGTCGAGAGGAGGCCAGAGTCGATCGATGGGTCAACAAAACACTGGACTTTAACAATGAAGGCTATGTCCTTCAACCATGACCACTACCACGTGTACCACGACCACGTGTTCCAACCCAGTGGATTTTAAACCAATCCCAGATCTTTCCGTAATCCAAGCTCAAGAGTACTCAAGAGTACCCTTACCAGATTTCATTACTCAAGAGTAATGAAATCTGGTAAGGGTGAATACTATGATTCCTGCCGGTGGTAATCAGCCTCTTGTTCTACAGGTTTAGAGATCATATTGTTGTCATGGTCCTGGGTTTTTGTAGTTTCTTGAGTTTTCGTTTTGAGCTTCTTCGTTTTTAGGTTCACTTTACTGTATCCTCATTTTATGTTTGAGCCTTAGTTCTAGCCTTGCCTAACTTTAGCATGGCTTATTGTGATCCTCCAGTTATGGTTTTGAGTTTCTGTTCTAGTTTTATTGTCCCTCTTGGTGCTTTGACTATTATTAGTGTCTTCCTCTTGTGTTTATGTCCTTCTGTCTTGTTATGGTGGTGTGCCATGGTGCGGTGTGGACCCAATATGCAGACTCAAACAGGGCTTTATTAGCCAAAACACAAAATAACAAAGTCCAAGGGTTTTCCTGGAGGTGTGGGAACCTCCAGGCAGAATCCGAGTACAGCCCGGGTGGAAGCCGGGGAGAGAACACAGGGGGAGACGAAGACACATCCAGAGGAACAACCAGTACGACACGACGAGGACGAGACGGGAAGACAGGACTGAAATAGACAGAGACGGACCAACGAACGGGCGACAGGTGGAAGGGAGACACAGCTGACACAATCAGGACAGGAAGTGCAGCGAGGGCCAGACAGACTATCACAATAAGACAAGACCTGACGGGGACAGAGACAAAGACCACTAGGGAAGAAAAAGGCAGGGAACCAGGGAAAAGAAAAGGGGAGATGAGCTCCAAAAGGAGAACGAAAAAGAGAACCATGACATCTCAGTTCATTTTAATGAACTGTGACCCAGAGAAGACAAGCGTTGTTTCTGTATCATGTTCACATATGGCTTTTTCTATGTAAGATTGAGCTTGAACCTGCGTTTGTGGTCATCATGCCTGTTTGTAATGCAATACTGCCTGAGGGCCCGAAGATCACCAGCATCCAGCACAGAGATGTCTCCAGATTCTGAGAATCTTTTGATGATATTATGTACTGTAGATGAGCTTATATTCAGTCTTTGCAATTATACATTGAGGAACATTATTCTTAAATTGCTCCACAATTTCTAGACACAGTTTCTCACAGATTGCTGAACCTCTGTCCATCTTAACTTCTGAGAGACTCTGCCTCTAAAAGGTGCTCTTTTTATACCCAGTCACATTACTGGCCTATTGCCAATGACATTGTTCAAACTTTGAGACATGTCGCTGCCATCAAATTCAAGATGAGCTAGTAGTAAAATGTCTAACTTTCAACATTTGGTATGTTTTCTGTGTTCTTTTTGTGACTAAAATATTGGCTCATAAGATAGACAAATCATTGCATTGTGCTCTTATTTAGATTTTCTGCTGCGTCTCCACCTTAATGGAACTGGGTTTTTTGTATTGCCATGTAGTACACCTCTAAATCATTAGTTGATGGTGGGGTTTCTATGCTGTGGTCAAACACGTCAAACATTGCAGACTGAGCTGCGCAGGTCGTTTTGGATTCAGAGCTAATAAACGTGAATAGCAGTTACTTTACTGGCTAATATATTACAGCAAAGAGAGAAGAATGAAACCAGCTGAGTATTGCACAGATTGTCAGAGCTGTGAAAATGATGAAATGGCACAAACACAACAAACAAGTTCACGACTGGCATTCTCATGCTTACGCCAGCTATGAATGCTAGCTAACATTATTATGAAGCACAGCCCATTACATATTACATGTTGTTTCATTCTAGAGATATCTTTAGGCAATTTAAAATCTTGTGTTCATGTTGCTATATGTGTTTACATGCTATATTGCTACCAGATGTAACAAACACACTTCTTACATTCAGGAGTGTGCAGTTATATTTCTGACAAAGGTAGTTGTTTGTAGTTTGACACAGGTCAAACCGTGTCACAGTGGACAAGTGGTGTGAAGTGGGTGCGACTGTAATCTTCATATTGTCCAGAGAGTTCGTCCTGTTTAGACAGGGATACAGACTGCCTAAATGTCACGTGCAAGAAAAGCAGATGCTCCTCTCCTGCTGTCCTAGGAAAAACAAAAAATTATTCTAGGACTGTAGTCTCAGGCTTGGGTGGTAGATCACTGTGCTACATCAAGGAGACATCCAGGACTGGTTTGTTATTTTTGCACAGGGAGGAACAGACTGCCTGTGAAAAACAGGCTGTCTTTCCACAACTTTGGACTTGCCCAGATTTATTTGATGTGTACGTTTACTGAACTGAATTCAAGAGTCCACTGCAGACTGACTGACACTATGTTAAAGAAGTTTTCTGTGTGGCTGCATTTTGGTAAAACTAATGTCCAAACAGCCAAGAGCAAACTTTACAGCAGTTTGCATATCACAGCTCTACAACCAGAAAAGCACATCACGTAATAAGGCCAACTTGTCTGTATTTAAATGTTTCTAATGCAAACACTGATCTTTTGTGTAAGGCTTGAGGCTCTGGTATGAGGAGTTCATTTTATTAGATACATGTTGCTTGTGTCAGGTTGGACCCCTTTTGCCTTCAGAGCTGCTTTCATTTTTGTGACATATATACAACAGGGCACTGGAAACATTCCTTTGGGATTTTGGTTTAGACTGACATAGTTTTTTTGGCTACACATATTTGATGTGAATCCCCCATTCCACCACAGCTTTACTGACTGGAGGTCATCTGAGTGTAGTGAACTTATTTCCATGTTTAAGAAAGCAGTTTGAGATGATTTGAGCTTTGTGACACGGCACGTTGTTCTGCTGGAAGCAGCCTTCAGAAGTTGGGTGCACTGTGGTCATAAAGAGATGGGCATGGTCAGCAACAATACTTAGCTAGGCTGTGGGGGTTAAATGATGATACTAAGGCAGGGGTGCCCAAACTTTTTAAGAGAGTGTCCCCATAGTTTAGTGGTTTACACCTTTGCCTTATAAGCGAAAGGTCTCTGGTTTGATTCCAGGTGGGTACACAAGCCCCTTTTATCATGGAGGGTTGCGTCAGGAAGGGCATCTGGCGTTAAACCTCTACCAACTTACCGATGCAGAATTTTCCACTGTGGCGGCCCGTTGAGGAGAATACAAGGGAGCAGCTGAAGATACATTCATCATATTTATTATTGGCAAAGGGACAGAAGTTCTTCCTTATATTTTTTTTAATCATACACATTACATATTTATCTACTGGGGCAGATGTTCTCCACTATTTTCATGACTCAGTGTTAAACTCACCCTTGGTAAAAGGTTTACCATGTTTAGCAATTAATATGACCACTTCATAGCTCACTTTGGTGGGATTTTCATTTGCCTGTGTGGACAGTGGATGTTGTGAGGCCCAGCCAGCTAAGGTTGCTTTACTTTTTCAGCTTGGTCACTTCCTGTTAGCTTGTCCTATACTATAGCATGTTTTGTCTGATGATATCTCTGTACTCCTTATATGTGGCTACACTCTTTTGGCAAATTAGTCAAACTTTTTTTTTTGGGTATGAGTGAAAAAAAATAGCAGTTTCCCTCTCTCGTCCTAATAACTTTACTCTTTTTTTACAGCTGCCAAGTGGCAGAAATTATCCAGTAGCTTGTAACATAGATCATATGGTGCTGCCACCATGAGGTGAAAAGAGAAACTGCATTTTGAGCTTGTATGATTTATTATTTCTGTCTGACGGTGCTGGTAGCCCATAAATAATACTCTTTGAGACAAGAGCTGCGGGCCATATAAAATCTGACTGCAGGCTGTGATTGGCCCCTGTTTGGACACAAAAGGGCCTGAAGTGTGCCAAGAAAATATCTCCCATAATATTACACCACGAGCAGCCTGAACCGCTGATGCACAGAAAGATGGAGCCATACTTTCATGTTGTTTACACCAAATTCTGACCCTGTCATTCAAATGTCGCAGCAGAAGAAATGGAGATTTTTTTCGATCTTCTGTTGTCCAATTTTGATGAGTCTGTGCAAATTGTAGCCTCAGTTTTCTGGTCTTAGCTGACAGGAGTGGCGCCCAGTGTGGTCTTATGCTGCTGTACTACATACCTACTACTTCTGCATACCTTGGTTGTAATGAGTGGTTATTTGAGTTACTGTTTCTTTCCTGTCAGCTTGAAGTAGTTTTGATCCTGGAGGTCATTAGGATGTCCTACTGCTTGTCTTTATTTCTCCCTGGACTGAAGTCACCTTGGGCCAGAAGGGCTTTACTAAAACTGTCTTTTTTAGCTGTCCTCGTAGTGTAGTAGTTTACACATTTGCCTTACAAGATCCCTGGTTCAATTCCAGGTGGGGACACAAGCCCCACTCACCATGGAGGGTTACGACAGGAAGGGCATCCAGTGTAAAATCTCTGCAGCCCAGTGCAGATTAATCCACAGCTGCGACCCCTTGGGGAGAATACAGGGGAACAGCTGAGGGTACATTTTGAGTTCATACTAGCCAGAGGTGGGAATCACTCAACAACACGATATTATCGCGATATTTAACTCACGATACGATATTATTATGATTTTAAACAGTATGCAATATGCTGAGTATTGCAATAAATTATACTGTGATGTATTGTGATTTATCACCTTTTTTTAAACTGCAAATTATGTTACCAAAGGTGAACTCTGTCAATATGTTTTATCTAATAAGATAAAGTCTGTTCCTCTCTCCTCAGTCATTTTTATTGCCGCAAAATGAGATTATCAAGCAGACAGACTGACCAACACTGTCATTAAAACCTGTCATAAATAACATGAAAATCTTTATTACAGCCTCGTCCAACATAACTGGAGGCAAACGTGATATACTGTACCGTTACCTGCATTTGGAACAGTGCAGCTTGTACAACACAAGTTCTGCAGTTCCTTCAGCATATGAAGGATTTAAAACTATCCATAGATTACACAAGAGGACAGCAAAACCAACTGATTAAATGATTCTGTAACGTTTAATGTAGGATACAAATATTTGGTATGCCTTTAACAATACAAATTGCCACACAAAATATCATGATATACTATATCTTTTCCCGCACCACTAATATTAGCTTATCTGCTAACCCAGATGATTTGCTTGTTACCCAAAATAGCACGCTAATCTTAGCTTGCTTCCTGTTGTGGTGATCAAAATGTAATCTTAAGCCTCATTAGTTTTGTTTGTTGTCCTCATGTATGTGAGTTTGTGTGAAATGTCACATCTTTCAGGTTTTTGCAGAAAATCCATCTCACCTCTTTTACATACAGATTAGTCCTCAGGCCTTTACATACAACTAGAGCTGGGTGATATGGGAAAAATTCATATCACGACAATATTTTTCATAACAGTCAATATGTATATAAGTTTCAATATGAATTAAATATAATTTAGTAGAAATACATTTCTGTCAAACTTAAAATGTCCTTTTTCCTCCTCAATGAGATGTGACGGTATCATACGGTCTCTGCTCTTTGTGTATAGCTGAGCCATCTGAGATAACTGCTAACGAGGGTCTGTTACTTTAATTAGCTGCCTAAATCCTACATTTTTTAATAAAATAGTCTGTTGTCTTTGTGTCTCACTGTGTGTTTTTGTTGTAAGACATGGAGCTGGACAAAGTGGACCCTGTGGTCTGTGGTTGTTTCAGGAGGACCAGCAGCAGCTGTTTGGGTCTGGGACTGTAAAGTCTTACATTGTCTCTAAAGGACTGTCCTGCTCCACACACCGACACAATCCTCTGACCCATTTTTTTAACGATGTCCTCGTCTTTCGAGCCTCGGGCTGTGTCCGTTGCCGTGTGTTCGTCGGTACCTGTTGGATTTTCTATCATTATTTTCGCTTTCATCTCGCTCTCTCTCCTCAGATGTGGCACACGGCTGCAGAAGCTCAAACATTAGCACGTGTCCTGCTGCCGGCTGCTAGCCTATACTCCACCTAACAAACATGGCTGTAACACTTTCCCAGCCACGTGATTGGTTCATGCGATGCTATTCTCATTATGATTGGCTTTTAATGTTGTCTGTCAAAACATGAACGGCATCAGATTCATTGACATTATATCAACCGTGTTTTAAATCTCTGTCAAGCAAAAGTACAATCACAATAATTATGGTTATCATTTTATTGCCCAGCTCTACATGTAACTGAAAAAAGGTGAGAAGTGTCTGGTATTTTAAGTTACTTCACTATTTGTTCAGAGTTTAGCAATTATAAGGCACTTAATGAATTTCAAACAACCTGCATAGTGCACCTTTAAATGAAAGTATTTTTACTCTTGTATTCTCTGAAGATAAAATTCTTAACTTCACCCACAGCAGACAGTTTCAAATAAATACAGAGATGACATCTTATCACCAGTGGTGGTCATATCATAAAAATAAGGACTTCAAGGGTAACCACTTTATAGGAAGCTTGACAGGCACAGTTTTATTTAGTTGCTGTTCAGTGGTAGCTCCTGTAATAAATCATCAGATGGCACACACACAAAGCTGGTGTTTTTCATCATAAAATCTACGCCCAGATGATATTGACTTATCTGCATTTGTCTAGGCATGCAGAATGTAATTGTTTAGTTCATGCACTGTCTCAAGGGATTATCAAAAGCAATGAGCTGTGGCACATTAGAGAAAGCAAAAGTGTTTGGTTAAAGAGCTTGTGCACGAGCACGAGGAACTTGCAGTATAATCAGAGGCGCTTTTCCCTCCAGATTCTCCCGGCCTTGTTCATCGCACAGCTCTCTCTAACAGGTCCCCAGCTTCAGTTGTCAAAATGTGCCACCTCAGAAAATACTGCAGATAAAATTACACAGCACTCACTGAAGCTGAGAATGAATCCATAACTGTGGAGATTGTATTACAAGCTCCTTTGCAAATATATGTGTGCCCCCTCCTCTTTTTCCCAGCTGAGTTGTGTGAGCTCATTTCCCCAGTGAGGAGAATTTAACAGAAATGGATGCTCTCATGCTGTATATTGTCAGCCTGTGATGTACACTCCATTCTGAAATTTCTTTTTTATGATAAAGTGTAGGAAGTGTAATTGACTTATTTGCACCTACAGTCCTTTAGTTACAGATTTTTCTTTTCCCATTTCCCACTGCCCAACATAAGAAAGTAGCAGCAGTGTGTTTATGTGTACACAAGACCGTTGGACTGAACAAACCTTTATGGCACGACCATCCGCCCACTCACCAGCCGTAGCTGTTAACAGCCTTAAAAAGATAAAATTCTGTTATTCAAAATATAAAGTAGAGATAGAGGCTCGAAGTTCTGGCAGAGTGAATTAGAATGACATGCACTGAAGCTGCGATCACAGAACAATTGAGCGCTTTGCTGCTGTCAAGCCAGGCAGCAACATTTTTGAATAACTTTCCTAAAGAACACCATTCCAGAATGTCTAGACAGGATAGTTCTAAACATTTGCTTTCTAAATTTGACAGAATTTTATCTAAAAACATAAAACGTTTTCTACAATACAGTGGCGTTCGCAGTGTTTGAGAATCCTTGCCTGTGTGGAATGATAATCACTGTAAAATGCCCATTAATGTGACAATGTCTTTGCCTTGAACTGTCATAGCACTGAACTGTCATTTTGTTCAGTTCTGACAGTCAGTATTATCCTAGCATCAGGGTATTCCAGTTTCTTTTGATGTCAGAGATATTTTGCTTTCTCATGGCCCCTGCATATAAAAACAGCCGAACTGGTTTCTACAGTGGCTCGCAAAAGTATTCAACCCCCTTGGCAATTTTGGCATATCACACCAGCCTTTATGTTCTGCCTGTACTACGTATAAGAGCCTTGTTTATAATGGTCGCGTAAATGTCTGCCACAGCACGACAATGTTGAACTTTGCCCGCACTCCCCAGACAGTGTGTGTATGTGTTGTGGTTTGCTCGACGCTGTGGCAAGCTGTACTTTCACAGTGCAAGACAGTGGAAATGATGGGTTTCAGAGCACAGCGATGTCATTGTCATATTGTAGGTGAAGGACCCTTTAGACTTTAAGTGCCCTGTAAATGTTCAGCGGGATTCAAGTCAGGTGACTGTGGAGAAAGCACTCCTTACTCTTCTTTGGTCCTCAAGTAGTTCTTCAAAGTTTTGAAGTGCGTCTGGGCTGCAGTTAGGGTGATGTACCTCTTTATGTGGGACTGCACAGCATTGCTATTCCTCGTCCCCCTGTCCCACATACTGAAACAGTGTCCCACATTTTGACTGGCTCTAGTTTACAAGCACGTGTCTCAAGAAAACGTGGTTTTGAAAGAGATCGGTGCATTCCTACTGATACCCAAAGATAAAGTTATCAAATAACAATTAGCGGTTTAATTGTAATAGCGAAAGTGTACAAAAACTATCACAGAAGTCCAGCTTTCCTTTATGCTGATAAGAAGTGGAGAAAGTTGAATACAAATAAAAACTTGTATAGTTTGTCCATGTAAATGTATTGATATTGGCTTTATCAAAATTTCAGTCAACATCTTAACATTAATAAGATGTCCTACATCATTCCACAGAAACACACTCTTTCCCTTACATTTAGTCTCTTGGGATTTGGTCACCCTAGCTGTGGTATGAGTCCTTCTCCAGAAAGATGCAAACCAGGGCAGGTTTCAGAAGAATGGTTTGCAGCTTCTTATTGGGCAGGGTCGATTCCATTCAAGTCAATCTCAGCAGTGTTGTGAAGGGTTGGGTGATTTGCTCCATAGTCCAGTCATCCTGTCATTCTCCTGTGATATCACCAGTGACCAATAGTATCGTCTCTTGGCAAGAGAGTAACGTACCCATTAGGGTAACGACCCTCCACCCTTCATAACGCTTAATGCTTGACTCAAATGCAAAAAAAACTGCGCAGGGCGGGTAAAATTCAAGTGTCTCGTTTCCAACATGAAGAGACTTTTTCATGTTGACAGACGAGAGAATGATTTAGCTTTACTGTAATTTGCACAAGTGGATGGATATCTGTTGAGCGGCTCAAACAGTAAAAAGTCCCATTTGGTGTTTCTTGTTCCTCAGACCTTTAGCTCTACTGTATCATCCAGTTTGTTGTTGTCTGTGTTAAATGACTCACCTGTCTCCATGTCTCCCTGCACATGGCAAGTTTTTCACCCACAAAAGTTCCTGATGGGGAAAAAAGTGACGGAGACGAGATAAAAAGCATCTGCAAACTCACGGTTATGTTCTGCTCTTATTTAAAAATTAGTCCGGTCAGGAGTGTCCTGTTGTTTTCTGTCGTTTGATGATAACCGTGGATCAGTGAAGCTGCTCCACAATCATCCAGGTTAACTTTAAAGGATGCTGAAGTCCCAGCATGAACTGTGTTCTGCACCCAGGGATGGCCGACACGTCTGCTTCAACTGTCCGTTACACATGGGGATGTGACATGAAACGCTAGTGTGGCAGATTCCATTTATCTCATAATAATGCCGATAATTTAATGCATCAGTGGAGAAAACAGCTAAAAATCACCTTGGTTGATGAGCTGTCGCGATCACTCTGATTATCACCAATCACTGAGGTCATCGTCCATCAGCACCACTCTAGTGTGGTGTCTCAATGGTGATCACTATATCTCACAGTGAGAGGGTCCTGCCTTTGAAAAACATGATAGGTTAATACTGCCTATATCAGCACATGACACTTTCATAAACGATATTGGTCATCTCAAAATATCCTTGGCACTATATTCTCACTAGGGCTGTGTCTACTGGTCAGTTCTGTTTTGCCTTTACTTTCTTTTTCAAAGCGTGCACTGTCCTCTGTGTTTTTTTAGCCTGTATGCAGCACCATGTTCCTGGTGAAATGTTGATTTATTTCATGCATTAACAGTAGATGTGTGAAATGACAATAAAAACAACTTGACTTGACCTGAAACGTTTCACTTCCTGGTTGAATAAAGTTAAGTAAATAAATACATTCATTGCAGGGCTGCGTTCAGCCTCAGCAAAACACACAGCTGCTTCTGACACACCCACCAAACGACATCCAAACATGCTTCAAAGTCTGTTGCACACTGTTGCACTCTCTTTCAAGGAAATATGTCGTTCAAGCTGAAAATGTTGCAAAATGTTGCAAACCCCAGGGGTCCAGACTAGCAGATACCCCCAACTTTAATATTTCTCCCACCCTGTCCACGATTGGTTTGATCCACTGCAGTATCATACTCTTTCCTGTTCTTACATATCTTCACTTACTCACTGATTTACTAATGTGTAAAGCACTACACTACAACACACATCTAAAGAAATACACTTTATATTCTCAAGTAAACTTCCCAAACTGATCCAGTTCCGGGTATCGCTGTGGATCCTGGGATTTAAATGATGCAAAATTAAGGTGTGTACACATGTGAAGCTATGGTAAAGTAAGAGACTTGTACCCAATACCAACTCAATTTTGAGACAGTATAGATTCAGTAGAGTGTAATGATTATAGCCAAACAAGTGAACAGTATTATCACTGTGATTCCAACTTCTGAGTTCATTAGTCAGAGAGTTAAAAAATATACTAATTTTTTTACCTCAGAAAAACATATAAATTCCAGGATTGCTCACCCTAGTGGGGGTATCCAGTCTTGGATCGATCCTGTTTATTATTGTCTGGTGTTTCTTGTCTGTGAGAGTGAGAAGTATTTGAACCTGTGCTTTGCTACTGTTAGTCAGTCCTGAGCATTGGTTTGATGGAGTTTTAGACTATTCCAATGCTTAGAACACATTCAGTGGGATGATGGTGGGTTTCTTAAAATGAACCATTCATCAGGGTTTCTTTTGGATTAAGATCAGAACATTCACTAAACCAATCCAAAACCTAATCTTTAATCTTCTTTGGGCATTCTTTAGTCATTTGGTTTACAGACAGATGTCCTGGTATTTTCCTTTAGAAACTGCCTGTGGTAATCTTTGTTGGCGGGTATAATTCAAAATACATTGTTCAGCCAATAATGGCAAATCACACAGATGCAGAAAAACCAAGCCCTAACCATATTTAGCTCATCCAGCCAAAGGGCCGATGCGCTAGTGCCATGGTGAGGCTTCTGATGTCTGTCCGTCCGTCCACAGTGTACAATAGTCAATAAAGTGTCAGTCAGATTTTAGTGTCATTTGTACATTTGCTAAAGATCAGAGTAATATTTGATGTTGCATGATGCAAAAGTGCCCATCAGTCGCGACTTCTAGGGGTGGGGGAACAATCAATACAGTATGGTAATGTGATGTTTTGCATGGCAATATTGTATTGAATGCCAAATATGGATATCCTATTATAAAAATTGTGTATAAAATTTATCATTTTAGTACTAGAATAATAAAATCAATCATAGTCCATACATTTTTACCCTCAGTTAAGCTAGATGAGGCTGTAATCTAAATAGTTCAGTCTGTCATTTATGGCAGGTTTTAATGACAGTGTTTGTCCATCTGTATGCTTGGCAGTCCTACTTTACAGTAAGAAAAATGATTGAAGCGAGAGAAACAGACTGAGAACTTTGTCTTGTTGGATCAAACAGATACGGACAAAGTTACCTTTGGAGACATAATTTGCAGTTGAAAAAAGGTGATAAATCACAGTATATTGCAGTGTATTTTATTCCGTTACAAAATTTTAAAAATAGCAGTAATATTGTATTGTAACTCAAGTATTGTGATATGGTGTGTATCTGCATACCAGGTCAGACAGCAAGCTGTACAGCCTTTCACAGCTAAAGGCAAAGTCTGAGGTCTTCGTCAGAGACATTCTCTTTGCTGATGACAGCACTAGCAGCCCACAAGGAGGTTTCGCTACAGCGCCTGATGGACTGCTTCACTTGTGCATGCCAGGCCTTCAGCTTGACCATCAGTCTCGAAAAGATGAACGTGATGGGCCAGGGTGTCAGTGATCCACCAAAGATAACAATCCATGACTACGAACTCAAGCTTGTACACGAGTTCACCTACCTTGGTTCAATAGTGACCGACAACCTCTCACTGGACACTGAGCTCTACAGGATGGACGAATTCCCAAGGACTTGCTGTATGGAGAGCTGGCCCATGGGACCCGTGCCCGTCTACACCTCCGCTTTAAGGATGTTTGCAAGCCTGACATGCACGCCCTGGACATGGACTCCAAGAGACAGGAGTGCCTGGAGGCAGGAACTCGGCAGAAGGCTTCAGAGAGGAGAGGCCAAGAGCCTCATGTTCTCTGTACCTGTGATTAGGTTTCTTGTTTTAATGCTTTCTGTGGACTTGATGATTTCCTGACTTTGTTTCTTAATCAGCCAAAGGAAAGGCTCGTTTTCTGTTTACCTGGACTGCCTCCCGTGCCCACATTTTGGGTCCTCCTTCTCAGCTTTCCATTTTATGACCGTTTATTTATGGTGTAATAATGTGTTAAGCTAGATTAGGTCCATGGTGTAGACATAGCATCAGGTCCTGGTGGGTGATAATAAAGCAATAACCTGGTTCACCAACATTATCAACTTAACTTCCTGTCTTCTGAATGGAAAGTTCAAGGTCAAACTGCAATGTTCCACTGTTGCTACTACTGCAGTAATTCATATTATAAGTGTAAGTATTATAAGGAAAGCAGAGTGTACGTTTATGAATTCCACATTTTGACCTTATTTACATGTACCTATCTTACATAATTTACTCTTACATAATAATTATTATTTACAGAAAGTAAGATGGTGGCGATAGTGAGCACCACGATCTTATTGTTCATGATCATGGATGGAGTGGTCCTTGGTTGATTCTCACATTGGGAAGTTGTGGTTGGGGACTTCCTATCACCATTATGGCATCTGTAATATGGTCAATGCTATGATAGCCTGATGAGTTCACATATTTTCATACTTTTTATGGCCATGGTTACTACTCACCAAGAAATCATAATACTCCTGAACTCAAATGCTTTTATTTGGTGATGAACTAGATTAATTTGTCCAGGATATGACTGTTGGTGAGCTTCATTGACTTCATATTGGATTTAATTTTCACTAGTACAATACAGCGAACTAATAATCACTTTCTTTCTATACTTACAAATTACAATAACCTGTGAACTGTAGTGGGTTGTGAGTCAGATAAACTACTGCATCAGTGACATTGTGGTTTGTATATCATCTGTCAGACTGTTTTGGTGGATTGATTTTCAAACTCTTTATAGAACCCTGAGCACCAATAGCTGTTTTCTCTAAAGATCTCAGATCTCCAGATTATTTACGCTATGATTCATTTCCTCAAGCCTGTGATTTAAATATCAGACTTTAATAGATGCTCATTAAAAAACAGGATGCCCAATCAGACCTGATTGTAATCCCATTGACTGAAAGTAGATGATTCAATTGCCATGTACAAACTGACTGCTAATTCTGGAGGTTTGCATACATTTTACCCTCACAGATATGTAATAGCAGCTGTTTTTTTCACTAAAAAATATCCAAAGTTGTCGTGTTGTTGTTGTTGTTCTTCTTCTTCTTCTTCTTCTTCTGCCTGGCAGCTCCATCTTCAACATCCTTTGTCCAATATATCCACTATCTCTCCTCTGAACATGTCCAAACCATCTCAGCCTGTGC
>VUQH01090029.1:0-33208 GCA_015106775.1 Etroplus canarensis | reverse complement strand
CTAGGAACAGCTAAGACACTGCGCAGGACCCTCAAGCTCCCAGGCCTCTGGTAGAGGACCCGAGCTTGAAGGATAGACCGCCCACAGGGGCGAGAGGGGATATATATATATATATATATATATATCTATATATATATATATATACACACATAACAGAAACATATTGAACACCAAAATTTTGCACATAAAAACTGCATGTAAATCACCGGCAGATAGAGATCAGCAGTCTCACAGCTTTTGGGAAAAAGCTGAGTTTCAGTCTGTTTGTACATGCGTGGATAACTGAAGTTCCTTCTTGATGCAAGGAGCTTAAACAAATGGTGTCCAGGGTGTATAGATTTTTGATGAGTTGCTTGACTTAATACAGAAAGGTGGGTATATATGATGATTTAACCGGGTATTGATCACTGACAGCTCCACACGTGGCTATTACTAAAAAATGGCTAAAGACAAGCTCAGTTTTACCTAAATCAATTATTGCTGCATTTTTGTCTCTGGTCTTTTATATAAACCAATATCCTGGAATCATTTAGTCATATTGCCTAACAACAAATCCAACATGACGGCAACGGCATAATCCAGTTGTACATGAACATAAATATAAACAATGATCTCCTACTGGAATAACGCTCCAGGAGACATTTTACTATGGTATTTTAACCCAAGACATAATACATGAATAGAAAGAAATTAAATGCAGCATGTGTAATCATTAGTGCCAAACATTTTCTGATTCCATCCATATCTAACAGTTTATAATCCATATAACATAATCCAAAGAATGTATCTAACATACGTTACTTTTATCCTCCTTCCATGCCTAAGAAAGCTGTATTTAGAAAATGCAAAAATATTATTAAAAAGCAATTCAAATAAAGCTTCAATCTCAAAGCATGTCATGTCTAGATCAGGAACATGTATTTATAAGATAATCTAAATCTGCAGTAAATTATTATATAAAGGATAAAATAAAATAATGTAAATTAACTTATTTAGCTAACAACATTCATCAACATTCATCATCATTCATACAGAGTCCCTGTAGCGTAGTGGTTTAAACATGTGCCCCCGGTTCGATTCCAGGTGGGGACACATGCCTCTCTTACTATGGAGAGTTGCATCACGGAGGGCATGTGGTGTAAAACCTCTGCCAAATTACCAGTGCGGATTAATACACTTTGTCGACCCCTTGGGGAAAATACAAGGGCGTAGCCAGAGGTACACTACCAACCCAGCCACAGGGGCCCAGGAAGCCAAAGGTACACTACCACTCAAAAGTTGGGATCACTTGGAAATTCTCTTGTTTTCCTTGGAAACACACATGAAGTTAGTGTGAATAGGAATTATGACAAATGAAGAGGACATGCTGACATTGTCAGAGCTAGAGTTAGAAATAAAGATTCTAATGGAATAGATGAATGTGTTCTTTAAACTTTTTCTTTATCAAAAAAATACCTTTTATAGCAATTACAGCCTGGCAGACCTTGGGAATTCGAGTTGTCAATTTTTCATGATAATCTTATGATTGGCTTGATAGAGTCTTCCTCAGTACCGTACAGTCAAGCTGCTCCCACAACAGCTCAATAGGGTTCAAATCCAGAGACTGTGCTGGCCACTCTGTTACAGTCTCAGTTCTGACTGACTGCTTATTCTTTAAATACTGCTGACACATTTTGGAGGTATAATTTGGGTCATTATCCTATTGTAGGATAAAATTGGCTACAATCGAGTACTATCCACAGGTTATGGCATGGCATTGCAAAATGTTGTGGTGTCTTTCTTTTCTTAAGGTCCCTTCCACTCTGTGAAAATCTCATATTTTACCACCCCCAAAGCACCCCCAGACCATCACACTGCCTCCACCATGCTTGACTAATGGTATTAAGTACTGCTCTTGCATCTTTTCATTTCTTCTGCATTTCACAAATGTTCTTCTGCTTGAGCCGAAGACCTCAAAGTTGAACTCATCTGTTCATTATACCTTCTTCCAGTCTTCCAGTGTCCAGCTCTTTTGCCCATCTCAGTCTTTTGTTTTTATGAGCCAGTCTGAGGTATGGCTTTTTCTTGGCTATTCTGCCATGAAGTCCAGCATCCTGAAGTTACCTCTTCAGTGTTGATGCTGACACTGGTGTGTGACAGGTACTATTTAGTGCAGCTACCAGTTGACAACCTGTGCGATGTCATTGTCTTAAACTACACACTATCAGATATTTGTCTTTTTGCACAGTTGTGAATCAGGGCCTCCCACTCCTTTTACTATCCTTGTTAGAGCCAGTTCGTGCTGCTCTCTATAGGGAGTATTTAACAGCATGGTAAGAGATTTTAAGTTTCCTTGCAGTTTCTCGCAATGAATAGCCTTCCTTTCTAAGCACAACAATAGACTGACAGGTCTTTGAAGAAAGTGCTTTTTTCCAGCCATTTTGAGCCTATAAACAAGCAATATCACTTCTGGGAATAATAAAGTTTTCTGATTCTGATTCAAACAAACAACTGTTGATGCTTTAGATACAAAACTAACCTAAAGAATACCATGCTCCTTTTTTGCTCCCTTATTAGTACAATGGTCTTCAGCTGTTCAACATAATTGTAAAAGGGTTTATAATGATCAATTAGCCTAATAAAATGATTAACTTAGATTAGCAGTCATACTACCAGATTGATGCAAAGTAAAACATACTTCCATGCAATTCACAAACAATTGTATCTATTTATCCATTTTTTGTACTCTAACTTCAAATCAGGAGGGCCAGTATGATCCATCTTGATTCAGTTGGATCTGCTGCCAGACAAGGCTGGAGTGCCAATAAGTTATTGGTGCTTTCCCTTAAAACTAAATAGTTTGTGTCCAAGCCAGAGTGCAGCAAGCACACATTATTACAGTCAACTTTTTCTGCTTTTATAAGCCCTGGAGGAGCTGCTGATAGATAGTGACACATACTGACAGCGGTCTACAGTACCTCTGGATTAGCAAAGCTCACAGAGTTGTTTACATGAGCAAAAAGCCTGTGTTTCTGTTATGAGCATGCATAGTGTGCACACGCAGGCTCTACTGCTGCTCCACAGGGGTAAACAGACAAGATGATAACTTGGAGCACTACTGACTCAAAGGTCATGTGTACTGATTTTGGCATATCAGGGTATACTTGTACTCAAACAGTAAGCGCATATTTTAAATGACAAGGCGCAAAACATTGAGGGTTGAATGACACCCTTATTTGAAGTACTGCGTAATGCAGGGGTAGAAAGCATTTAGGTAAATATACTCATGGGCTTATGAGTATAATTTTAAGGGTATTACGTTACTTGACTATTGACATTTTTTCTACTTCTTACTTCTAGTCAGTTATATTCAGAGCATAATATTGTAGCTTTTACTGGACAAAATTTGGTAAGTTGTAGTTGCTTTTTACTTACAAAAAATAAAGATTCACAGAGGTTTTTGACTTACATTCTTTTTAGTTGGACTCCTGTTGTTCATACTTCCAGCTATATGAAAAGTAGTTCAAACTAACTACACTTCAGCCAGATGCAACAGTAAAGGGCATTTACACATTGCTTCATCAACATTACCGGTGAGATGCCTATCAGAAGTATTCGGAACCCTTGGATGTTTCACTCTTTTATTGCTTTAATAAATGACATTATGGTCAATAGAATTTGGCTTTTTTGATAAAAATTTTAGAAAAACGCATCTTTCATGCCAAAGTGAAACCAGAGTTTTACAAACTAATATCAGTTAATTAAAATATATATAAGGTAAAATAAATGCTAGCATAAATAATCATTCCTTTTAAAGCGACTGACCTAATTCAACAGTTCTAGCTAGCTGATTCCAGCAGTCTCACAGTTAGTGAAATAGAGATCACCTGAATGCAATTGATGCGTGTCAAGTGATTGTAGTATAAAAACACCTGTGTCTGGGAGATCTAGTCTCTGATTCCTCAGTATTCCTGCTACAATTTCTACATGAGGACAAAAGAACACTCCAAGCAACTCAGAGAAAAGATCATTAAAAAGTATAAGTCAGGAGATGGTTACAAAAAGACTTCCAACTCACTGGACATCCCACAGAGTTCAGTCAACTCCATTATTAGGAAATGGAAGGAGTATGGCACTTGCCTAGAGCTGGTCGTTCTCACAAACTGAGTGACCAGGCAAGAAGAAGACACTTACGGCCACTCTGAAGGAGTTGAAAGCTTCAGTGGCTCAGATGGGAGAGACTGTACATGCCTGGGTTATTCACCAGTTGAAGCTGTATGGGAGATTGGCAAAGAGAAAGCCACCATTGAAAAAAGCTCATATGAAATCTCCCCTGGAATTTGCATAAAGGCTTGTGGGAGACTCCAAGGTCAATTGGAAGAAGGATCTTTGGTCTGATGAAACAAAACTTGAGCTTTTTGGCCATCAGACTAGAGAAGCATACAGTAGTGATCATGCTCTGGGGATGCTTCTCAAAAGCAGGCCCTGGAAGACTTGTAAAGGTAGATGGGAATATGAATGCAGAAAAATATGGCCGAATACTGCAAGAAAGTCTGCAAGAAAATTATGGCTTGGGAGAAGATTTATTTCCAACAAGACGACACGAAGCATACAGCAAAAGCTACACAGAAATGGTTCAAAGACAACAAAGTAAATGTTCTTGTCATGATTTGTCGTTTTTGTCATTTTGGGATTGTTTTTTTTTTGTTCATTTTCCAGGATGCGATGTTTTCCTTTTTCCTGTTCCTTTATGTACTTAGGTTCTAGTTTATTCTCTGTTTGGTTGCAGTATACTTTACTGAGTGTCTCGTGTTTTAGTTTTATTGGTCCCACCTCCCCTGTGTGCTTTCCTTGTTGTTCTTGACTCTGTTTGTGTAGTTTTATTCTCATGTTTTGCCTATTCTGCTGTTTTTGGTTATTTTGGTTTTGTCTCTTATTTTAGTTCCCCTTGTTTTCTTTTCATTGAGTCCAAGTAGTCCTGCTCTTCTTGCAGTTACAGTTCATGGTCCTTTATCCAGGGTTATTGTATTCTTATTTTCTTGTTTTTGGTTTCAGGTTTTTTTGTTCTCTGTATGGTTTATTTTACTGTTATATTCAAGCCTTTGTTCTTTCTAAGTTCTAGATGCCATTTGTGCCTTTGTAATTCTCCCCCAGTGTTGTCCTGCTGTATGGTCTGTCTTCTGTCCAGTTCAGTCTCATCTGCATTCTCTTATGTTTTGTTTCCTGTTTTACTTTGGTAGCCAGTTTTGTCCTGTGCTTTGTTTCTAGTTTTGCTTCCTTCCCTTGTCACCTGTGCTCCCCTCCCTCCTGTTGCTTGTTAGTCCTTGTCCTTTTATACTCTATCTCTCCTTAGTTCAGTGTTACATCATCGATGTTTGTTTCCTTCATGTGTGAGTTCTGTTCCTGAGTTTTCCCTTGACTGGAAATGTACTTTTGGACTTTATTTCTCATGTGAGTGTTTTGGCTAATAAAGCCCCTCCTTAGTATACTCATCTTGCCTGGTTTGTTGGAGTCCTGCATTTGGGTCCTCTCTCTGCACTCTCATGGAATTCATTGCAGTTCTGATTTGACCAACTCAAAGCCCAGATCTCAATCCAATTGGGCATTTGTGGCTAGACTTAAAAAGAGCTGTTCACACCGATCCCTGAGTAACCTGACAGAGCTTGAGTTATGCAAACATTTATTTTACCTTATATTTTTTAATTAATTGACATTGGTTTATAAAACTGTTTTTACTTCGACTTGAAAGAAGCTTTTTTGCAAATTCTTGTCAAACAAACCAAATTATATTGACCATGCATTCATTTATTAAAGTAATAAAAGGGTGAAAAATCCAAGGTGGTGAATACTTTTTAAAGGCTTTTTATCACATTTAGTAATATATATCTCACAAGGGACTTAATTTTAATTTTTAGATGCCTTTTTAATAGCTGACACTACTCTGGAATTTACTTAAGTGAGCAGGACTTTTACTTAGAGTATTTTAACATCTTACTATTTTTGTATATCCAGATATCCACCACTATTACAGGCCCATAAACTGTAAAGTAGGGCTGCAACTAGTAGATAATTTACAGTATGGCATATGTTTATAAACCATGAGTAAACATTGGATTTGTAAATATAATTCAATTTTCTAATTTTATTTGGCTCCTGAAATACAACTTTTTGATTTTAAATCAAAATGGTTGCAGATTTTCTGTAATTCCTCAATTATAATTTGACTATTTCAGCTTCATGCATTTATGCATACATTATCTGAAACAATTTAACACCATTATTCCTCTTATCGGTTGAAACTAAGGAAATCAATCAAAACAGCCTTGTTTTTCTAGAAAAGGTCAAAAATGCATTTTTCAGTGGGTCATGACCAAACACATGATATTAAGTTGTGGTGGAAAATTGAACTTATTTTCATTATGGTGAATGGATAACACATGCTTTATGTAATCAGGTTTTCTGTAATCAAATATGATCACGTACTTAAAAAAAAGCTTCTCTTCTGAGCCCATAATCATCATTAATCCTGCTATGTTTATCCTATCCGCTGTGATTCATCCAGAGCGAGTTGCAACCTTGCTCTGTAGTTACAAGAGCAGCAGGCAGTGCACACATTCTTTCAGGGTGAACACACCTACATCTACCTTGCAGAATTTTCACTGAATATGCCAGAAACACAATGTGCAGCTTCCACCGTCTAGGGTATTTCCCATGGAGAAGAGGTGTGTGTGTGTGTGTGTGTGTGTGTATATGTATGTGGCTATATTCATCACTCCTGGGACACGTGTGTGCTTGAGTGACAGGAAACATTCGCTGATCCAGGTCAGTGGAGTGTGGGTCAAAAAAAGCTTGTCTGTTTATGTACATCAACGTAGATGTTGTCAGCTCACCCGACAACATGTTGACTCATCAGCAGGCCCATTTTCAAGTGACCTCTCCCCACACGAAGGGAAATATGACAAGCAAAACAGAAAGTATGTAGAGAGACTACCTTAAGGGATAGGAATTTACGATACCACATACAGTAAGTCAAGTGCGAGGCAACACAATATGATGCAGTTTTTAAACAGATATAGTGAATATTAGGTTAAGTTTTGTGAAAGCATGATATTATTTTGTTTATTAAATCGACTTTTCTTCTAATCCCAGCAGAAGCTGCAGCTAGGTTTACACAGGGATGCCCCTCATCAATTTACATTCCGCACTGATAATCATTTTGAAAATCACATGGGGGAGAATGGATCCTAGCCCTCCAGTACAACCATTCACACAGCAATTATATGCATCTCTGTATAAATGAGGTCAATGCACATAAGAACCCAGGGTAATCACTTCATGCATCCCAGCTGCCATCAAGGACACTTAAACCCATTGCTGCTGTGTAATTGCTCTGAAAAATAAGCAGTGGTTGAGATTTATCTCTAATCAGCACAGTGTATGGCTCAGTGTTGGTTATCATTACACTAATGTATTTATCTGGCTTGATTTGAGCTCAGTATGTCGCTGGCTGATCTCCCCGAAGGCGAGCTCCTCTTGATAAGGTTGGAGGTAATTACTGGGGGCCTGCCTGACTGAGCAGCCAAGGGCATTTCTTATGCTTTGACCCAATCGGACAACAGGGGTTTTCCTTGGCTTATTTTTTAAGGACACCCCCCCCCCTTTGCATGAATACACTATAGCTGGTGTTTTTGCATGCATGTACTGTACTATATTTTTCACAAAAGGAGGAGTTTGCCTCTTGCACGAGTGCTTGATTCTGCAAATAATAAAAGGAGAATGCGGTTCTCCTTTTTTCCTTTTCTAAACTGGGCCAGCTCTACACTACATTGATGCTAGCAATTGTCAACCTTATGAGAAGAGAGGAGGGAGAGAGAAGGAAAGGAGCACAGGAGCAATGAAAGTCATGACAGCTAGCTAACAACTTGGAGGCAAGACTGAGGAATGCTCCATGTATGTCCAGAACTAAAAAAGAGAGGACCAGCAATTGCAATAGAAAAGGGCAATGGTGGAGCAATACAGCTAGATATGGAATGTGACAAATATGAGAAGGAGGGAGAGGAGATGGTGAAAGACTCATTGAAAAAAATGCCGTAGAAGAGGGATAGGACAGGACGAGGTTAAAGAAAGAATAGCAAAGAATGAGGTGTACCTCATCACCCGCAAGTTCAACAGTGGCCTCTTAATTTGAATTCAAGGCTTCATAAATTACTTCATGTGACAATGGTAGCAGTTCACATAAGTGAAGCAGAGTTATTGCTTATTATTAATGGTGCTGACAAGAGCATGTCAAACATGAGCAGGAGCAAATAGGACTCACACTGCTTCCGTGACACACATTCAGTCTTCACATATGTGCTTCATTAGCATTATGATAGGGACGTGTCAGTGACGGGTAACAACATACTCAACTCGGGATTCAGAGTAATGTCGGACAGAAACCATGCTGCACATTTCTTCAGGTTGAAGTGTACATAGAAAATACACAAGCTTGAGAGTAAGACTGTTTAACCTCACATGTCACCTGTCCTTTTCTCCCATGTACCTTCCAGCACGGACATAAATAGGCACACTAATATATGCAGAACAAACAAAAGACAAACATCCTCTGCTCTCCCACAGGGATCTAGACCTCTGTCAGGATGTGTGATGATCACACCAGCAAACACACAACTACATTTAACAGCATGATTAGGGACAACAAAGGATTTAGATTTTAAACTTGTGACTTGCAGTGATTTGTTTACCGAAGCACTTACATGATCTGGTTCTCACACAGAAAAGAAAATCATGTACAGAGACACTTCAGGGCAGCTTCTCATCCATTGTGGTTTTTAGCCAAGGTTGGACTGAGATTAAGTTTAGCTGATGCTAGTAAACACACAGTACAGTTGGGGCCTTAAGTATTTGGACAATAACATAAAATTTAAACATTTACCTCTGTACACTAGTGGGTTTCAAATCAAATAATGAAGATGTGATTAAAGTGCAGACTCCCAGCTGCAATTCAAGAGGTTTAACAAAAGTATTGCTTTAACTGTTAAGGTATTACAGCCATTTTATACAAAATCCCTTATCATAGGCTCAAAAGTAATGGGGCAATTGACTGATAAACAGTTTCATGGCCAGGTGCAGTGTATTCCCTTGTCGTTTTGTGACAAATTAAACAGAAGATCTGTAGTTTATTCCACGTGTTGAACTTGTATTTGGTGTCTTTTCGCTTGAATTCTCAATATGAGATGAAAAGAGATGTTGAAATAGGCTTGCCATTCATGAATATAAATATAGAAGATTTACATGCTAAAAGAGATTGCCTAGTTCTGGGGGGGGAAAAACATTTCTTTGGACAGATTAAACCAACATTAACTTGTACCAGAATGATGGGAAGAGAAATGAATGTCAGAGGAAATGAACCGCTCATGATCTAAAGCATATCACATCATCTGTCAAACATGGTGGAGTTATGTTGTTTGTGTGATTGCCAGTGGAACGGGGTCACTAGCGTTGATTTATAATGTAATTGCTGATAGAAATAGCAGAATGAATTTTTAAGTGTACAGAGCTATACTCCTTTTCAGCCCAGTGCTGCAAATTGATTAGATGGTGCATCACCATGTAAATGGATAATAACCCTTAGTAACCTCCTAAAGGGGTCTATTTTGATAATTTCCAGTTCTATATTTTTAATATTGGACCCTAATAGAGTTGCTTTGTGTGATTCACAACCAAAATAATATTTATTGAGCTTATGTGGGCCTTGCTGCAGCCCCTCAGGTCATCCTCTGTCTGAAATAAGTTGCTTTAGTTCCTTACCACCTTTCTTTAAGCCAGCTTTTTCTGATTGACTGCTGCTTATAATTTCAAAGTTTCAAAAAGGGGGCAGGGTTTCTGTGCTCACAGCCAGTGCTGTATGCCTGAGATGACCATATTAGGGGAATCTGCTCTCAATTATGTCATAGAGAGCCAAGAATAGAAAAAAAAATGTCTGAAGGGATCATTTAAACATACATATATGAATGTCCACCAGTGTAACAGTATGTACAGAAGAAGCATAATGGGTACATTTTCTGTGTAAAAATATATCTCTTTAGTTTCCCATCAGTACCCTATGTTGTCTTCCATTCTTCATGTACTTCCACTCACACTCTAAATTTTCCTCTACTTGTCTTCTCATCATTACTTTTATACAGTAGGTGCCCTCTATTCTCACTCTTGTTGGAGGTAAATTCAATCTACCCTTGTCAGCTTTAATCAAAGCACCCACAGATTCAATTTAGCAGGCATGTGTGCGAGGTTAAGGTGGTATCTTCAGTAGGACAGGAAGAAAAAGAGTTCTTTTTTTGTACACACACCCCTCCACCTGCCTTACTTTGAATAAGATTTAGGACCATTGTCAACAATCTCTCTAGGGCTGCATCTTTTTCCATAAGCCAACACCTAAATTTTGAATGCAGTAAAACTCAAAAGACATAAATATGTAATGTCAGTTAACTTTATTTGTTAAGCATCTTTAACCTTAAGTTATAAAGTTAAGGTAAACTATCAAAATTAAAATAACAATATCTCTAAATCTCTGCTGGCTTTTACTTTATATAAGTAACTGCACAAGATTAAAGCTCATAACTGTCTCTTTCAAGAGAGACTTCATCTAGTGCCAGCTATTTTAGATGCCTGTGGAATACAAGTTGTGCTTTAGAGCTGAAAATCTCCTGATGTTCGTGGGATGATCTCATCAGCACTCAGCCACTTATCATTTGTTTGTCTCATTTAGATGTTGTTCAACAATATCCCAAATTGTGATGATAATCCTATTACAAGTTTTCTGCAGTGATACCAGAAAAACAATCTTCTACAACAAAAATGTAATTTATATTTAAAAATTTAAATCAAGAGTTAGCTAATGAAAATAATCAGGATTAGAAGTCTGACCAGACATTTGACGTCAGTGTTAAGTATTTTGTTCTGGGTTTTTTTTTTTTTTGTTCACAAGTATTAAGGATTTTAGGACACTTAAATTTGATCTGGCATAACAGTTAGGCAGCAGTTAGGGATGAGTATTTTTTAGGATTTTTTGATAGTGATAATGACACTGATACTTATTGAAACTCCCATTAATACAAATACTTACTGAAACTCATATTAATACATTTTTCCATATTTTTATGAAAAATAAGACATGAACTTAGCAAATTTTGATGCTTGCCAATATTTTCAGAATAACTCCATAACAGATGAGAAATTGTGTTTGGCAATATAGCTGGGGTGATCTCCCTACAGGTAAAAATATATTAACAACCATGAACATGTTTTTATTCATACACTTGCCCCAAAATGTATTTTACAGTTTGCATGTCTCTTTTTTTGTTGCTAGTGTGATTGAAATGCTGACGCTGTGGAACCTTATATAAACTGTGCAGCAGCTCTATGACATGTCCCATTTTGCCTGGCAATTAAGAATGGATTTGTTTGGGATATCTGACTGCCATCTACTGATGCAGCTGTCGCTGCTCCTTGTTTAAAAACTAATTATAAACATTTACAGAAGTGCTAAAAACCCTTACAAACACTTACTTTGACTTGAGGCTGGGACAGTTGCATTTTTGGTTTGGCAAATCCCATCAATATTGGAGTTGGGAGCTGTACTGAAGGAGTTGGTACAGCAGCCACTCTGTTAAAGGAGTCAAACATGCTGCACAGGTTCAGATAAAAATGCTGTTTTTCCTGAGGTTGCTGTTTAGCCACTATTTACACATTGCATATAGCTGCATTCTTAATATATCTAGTAAAGGTAGCCTACATTTTTGAACATTCTGCCATGTCAGCCATGACCAGAAAAACTTATAGCACCAGTACCAATTTAATACCAGTCTTTGTGATCCATCCATAGTAGCAATAAGCATTATTTCCAGGTATAGGGTTCTTTATCAACAGCAGTGGGCCACTGGGGCTTAGCTGGTAGAACAGGTTGTCCACTAATTGCAGAGTTTGTGGTTTGCTTGCCAGCCCACATTATCCCAAAGTATCCATGGGCATGTCACTAAACTTAAAGTTGCTCCCAACAGCCGATGAGCACCTTTCATGGATGTTCTGATGCCACTATTGTATGTGTGTGAGAGAGAAAGAGAGAATGATTAAGAAACAAAGTGCTGTGAGTACCCCTAAAGTTGAAAAGCACTACATACATCCAGACCATTTACCACACTGTAACTGAATTACCCCACCCACCCTACTTCAGGAAACTACAACTCCCACAGCATTCAGTCAAATTTGAGAAAAATGCTCAGCTTTCAGTTCAAGACAGCCTGCTCTCTAAACAGATTAAGAGGATAACAGAAGAAAGTGTTTTACAGTGGCACTTAATATCCAACCCCATGGTTTCCCAATTCATTTTCTTCTCCACATGCTGCCTCTATGACAGCCTGATTCACAGCTCTTTGTAGTCTAACCAGCTTTCCCTTTAATCTCTCTACCGATCTCTCTCCTCACTTTTCTTCTGTGTTTTTGATCTTTTGATCTGTGTCCACCTCATTGGCATCTACCTCCACCTTTTAAAACAATTTTCTGTGACATCAGTAATATCTTTACTCTTTTCTTTTAGCTTGTGTTTACAGCTGCGGACTTGCCCTCCCTCTCTGTCTCCTTCTCTCCGCCTCTCTCTCTCTCTCTGACCCCTGTCACAGTCAGTAAAGTTCTGATGAGAAGCTACCTAACACTGCATTGTCTGATCAGGTGTTGTTGAGTAAGCGAGTTTTCGGCCCTGATCTCTTGGGGTCAGCTTAATGCTATCCTCTGCTGGATCTCTCCTTGTAACCCGGTCTGCCGCCTGCCAGCCAGGCCCTACATTTGTGCTCCAACCATCGACTGGCCTCTCCGATGCTTACACCTACAACATACTACTGAACTTCCATGCCAAACAGCACATTCAATGCTACGAGATATCTAGGTCTGCACTATATTTGCGTGCATTAGTTTCTAATGACTCAGTTAATAGTGCTGCTATTTTTAATGTGTATTAATATTTTTATGGTAGTGCTTTTCTAAAACCTAGTAACAGTTTTCTTTTACCAAAATTGAAATAGTGGTTTCAGTGATTTTGTTTTCACTGTCTCTAATTTTATACTTATCTGCTATTGATTATTTTCTGTATTTAAAAAAAATCTATTCACTGTGTGCTTATTTTATTCAACTTATAGAAAGGTACCAGAGGTGATCCATGGGGGCATGCAGCTCGATATCCCTCCCTTTTCAAGTCAGGTTCCACCTTGAACAAACTAAGAGAAAAATTATTGATTAATCGCTATACATTAATGAGCTGAATTGATCTGAAAAGAGGGCAGCAGTGCAGATCACTGACAGGGCCACCTCTTGAAAGGGTCTCCTGTATAGTAACGGAGTGTGCAGGACACTTAGAGAAAGGTGAGGAAGAGGATGGAGGCAGGTAAAATCAGGTACAAGTAGAGGCTGTGGTTCAGCATGGATCTCATCCTTCCGAGTTTTGTGCCATCCGCATGTACAAGTAGAGGGGTTTATGTCCATCCTTATCATTGCAGTAGACCGTTGTTTTATGGCAGTAATAAATATAGCTTATGTGTGCTGGTGTGATAGTAATATGACAGCTGAAACTCTCCTCTCAAACAACACAGCTGGAAGAGAATTTACAGAATCCTGTGATGGCTGTTCTAGACAGAGAAAATGCATAAATATATTTCCTGGCATCAAAGTATTAACTTTTGCAAATTACTTTTATGTACATGTTTTAAAAGATATGTGCTTATATTCTATAATATGGAAGTTTAATCTCTAATCTCTAAGCCTTTTTTAAATCCCCAGATCTTATATAACATACAGTGTATATATATACACATTATAGATCAGATCCTCTTTTAATCCCAGTGTTCCACACAAGACTGTATAAAGACAATGGTATTCTAGTCCATTTGAAAAAAATTATATGTATAAACTGTTGTATATATTCCATTAGTTAGCTGGAATATCAATCTAAATTTCAAGCAGGTTGACATATATAGTGCAGTGTTTCCCCACACATAGCTCTTACTTTAGCGGCTTCTCAAGTTTATTTGGTGACTTATTTTAACATTCATACTTTTCATTTCTTGAACAGAACACTATCATCTATGAATGTTAATTTTAAAAGTTCAGTCACTGCTAACTAGATACAGTATAAATATTTATGTATATAAAATAGTCCTGGCCATTTCTGTCTTTGTTTCCTTATTGGCAGGATTGGCACATTGTTATGTTATGGCCCTTAATATCATTCAGCTGCTACCCTTGTGACTCTCTCTTCTTGTGGTTGTCCTGTGAGTCCTTATTGACCCTCTTGGACTGTGGCAAACCATTGTAGTCCTTGTTTTGCTTTGTGAGCTTGAAGGCCGATCTTGTGGAGAACTGGTCATATTTAAGGTCTTTGCCGGGCAATGACGTGACAGAGTACTTGGATGCATGTGATGGAGCATTGACTGGCATAAAGTTCATGGCTCTCTTAAATGCTACATTATTTCTCATGTTACACAGCATGGACCCCTACTGGTCCGGATAGCTCATCCTTAATGACAGCAACATATAACAATACCCCTCCTCTAGCTTGCTGATGCCTCCAAGTGGTTTCATGTGGTCCATCAAGAGTTGCTCTCATTTGATCTGTCCATCAAAGCTGTGAAAAATCTTGTTTGTCCAATTCGTTATGCTTCAACTTGTGGTCATGTTTTAGCAATTTTAACTTTGGCCTGGTTTCTAAGCACTCTTATTATTCTTGCCAGTATTTTTTGTTTAACTTTAAAAAATGCAATTCATGTAGAAACTGAAGAATATAAACTTTCACAAGAACTTTAATTTTCTATGCCAGAAAACCCACATACCCCAAAAGTTACCAGTGGTGGGTGTAAAGCTTTCAAAAATACTGTAATCACATTATAGTTTCTGTAATGCATTTACTGTAACTTTATTGCAGTCAATATCCAAACAGCTGTCCTATTTCTTGCATTACAAGTTCTTCAATTTACTGAGCAATGCGTGGACAGAAGAAAGAGTCACCTAAAGTTTCTTTTTCCCCTGTGCAACAATCAGCTAGCTTCACTTCATGTGGAAGAAGGAAAATAGTAGAGCTCTACAACTTTTGAGGAGTGGACATTCCCCTCATTTGTATTACACAAAAGGACAAGAATGTAATGGTAAAGTGCAAACTGCACCCAGGGCAGAAATAACTATCCACTGCTGCTAATATAAACCACCTACAAAGAGAACAAGCAAACACAAAGCTAGTAGGGAAAATAACTCAGAGTAACTTTTTTTCGACAGGTAGAAAAAAGCATTGATTAGCAATGTAGCAATGTATCTCCCATTTCTACATATATGTTTCTACAGTAGTTAGTCACTGTTGGAGTCCCATGAAATTTTCTTTGGGCCGATTTTCATCACCTTTGCTGTCAGTTTTAAACACCAAAAGAACGATCTTGTGTACGATAGGGATTTATGCCAGTGTGTTGTACTATAGCCTCAGGTTCATATTACTAACTGGTAATTATGTGACCATGCATCTCAAGCCATGTTGTGGAATAAAGCAAAAGTAATGCAAATAAGTAACAATGCAATACTTTTTAAAGAGTGTAACAAGTAATGTGTAACATATTACACTTTTTGAGTGACAATCCCAGGGCTGAATGTCCCACAGACCATAACACTTAAAAGGCAAATGTTATTTGAGGACAAACCAAGACACTGGTGACAGTTTTATAAGAACATGATTAAAACTGTAACTTCAAGTGAGCATAGAGCCTTTTCATTCATGTCCACATCAAACCACATGCTAATGCAACTCCAACCTAACATCTGATATCATTATGTAAACAACTCACAGCCTGTTTCATAGAAAAACAGGGATTGTCTAGGCTAAACTGAACACATGCAAAATTATTGTACATATTTTTCAAACCAGCTCCAGTATTACAGATTTTTGTTCATTGTTATGTCACCTTTAATAAGTCTGGACATTTTTGCATTGTCTTAACAATAGACACAGGATGGTTTGTGTATGACTGAAATGGGTATTATTAGCAGGAAGCTGCTCCACTGTTAATGATATAGAGACTTAAATGTATTGAGCCAGTACAATTAAAATAATACCACCAACACAATGAGAGAAGCTGTAAGACTTAAAACAGGTGCTCAGATCAAATTAAGAAACAGTCTATATTGTCATCAGTAATTTTTAGTAAATCGGTGGTTTGGCAGGGAGGATCACTTTAAAGCATTGTAAACCTACTGTATATGAAAAGAGTGGTGCAGAATGAAATGAAGGAGCTTATGAAGCATGAAGTTCTGCTCATTGCTTTTCACTCTCACAGAGTGAAAACACTGAATTCACAGTTTCTTCCCCAATCAGTCATGAAAGCATGTGGTCCCTTTATAAATGATGTTTGTTCAGCAACATTTCTGTAATATGCATGATTTACCTTAAGGATCCTACTCTTCCTAATTGTGCATGAATAAGAAGAAACATTTCTCAGTCACGAATTCAATAATCCAGCAGTCTGCCAGTCACACCAAAGAAAAAAAATAGATGAAGAAAACGCATAATTTTTTTCTGAATTAATGAAATAATATAGACGAAAAATGGAACTATGACAAAAATTTTGTTTGGTTTTAAATATTGAAAAAAAAAATCATCAAAAAACTTACTTTGTAGGAAATTTTAAAACCCCAGCAAGACCTTATATAATTTATCAGTACTAATCAGGTCACTTTTCACAGTATACTAAAATACTTTTCTGTTACATTGTGAAGTTGGTAAGAAAGGAAGAGAGCTTGGCATCCCATCACACAATCTCTAGTCAGAGGCTAAGAGCTGAAGTTCTGCTTGCAGCAACCAAATGTATCAGAGAACCTGACAGAATTAAGGCTGCACGGGGAACTGAAATCAGTGGCTTTTAGCTAATTTCACTATTTATTGTTTGTGTAATTATATGTTTAAAAAAACCTGAAGAAGCTGCAAAAGCTCCATTGTGTGTATGAAAAATCATGTCAGCGTTTTGATTTAACTTAAAAACTTGTTTTATTTTTTACTATTCAGAGTTAAGGTGGCTGAAGTGAGACTAACTACTAATGTAAAACTCCAATATTATATTAATATGTGTATTTGGTTAACACATGGAGTTACAAGGTATTTATAAGAAGTGTTGATCTTCCTTGTTTGCACAGGAAACAGGAGGACTGAATAAGATGAAAATGGACTCATGAACAATGAATAAGCCTGAGAGTCTATTTCAAATTCAAAGCTGGGAAACTGAAATTAATAAAATTTGAAAACTTGACATTATGACAAGAAATTAACTTAACTAATTTTATATCATAGGTTAATTTTGTAAAGTAAATGTAAAAGTAATTTAATCCAGTTTTAAGATACACACGTAGTTTTCACATCTGATGAAATATCCAAAAATATGAATGAAAAAAGGAACAACCACAAAGATTAAAACAACTGTAGTGACTGACCTGGTCGTTTGTCGTTTCGACCTTTTCGACCTCCGCATAGTCGTACTTTGGAGATCAGGACAAGGATCTGTTTCTGGCACAGGGACTTGTTGCTCTTAGGACAGGGCTTGCGCTTGTTGGCTACCGGTCGGTTGGCTTGGTCGTCCTTGACCGCCCGTTTCTGTCTAATGAGAGAGCTGGCGAGAGCTGCCATCTTCCCCCCCTCTCACCTTTGGGAGGGGGGTGTCTTCCTTCCCAGTGCCCCCTTTGCTGGTTTGGCTTTTGCTTTCCTCAATAAACTAGAGTAGGACGGACGTTATAAAGAAACCTCCACTGGGGAGATCGGGAGTCTAAGTGGGTTAACAGGGAAGAGTTTAGTTTGAGGGATCCCTTGGAGAGGGAAGAACTGGATAAGATGCAAGTTTACATGCAGCCCAGTGTAATGGACCAAAAAGAAAAATCTGATGCTAAAAGAGCCCGAAAAAGCTGATACAGTCACATTTTCAATGTAAACCTAGACCAGTGTTAAAAAGAATGACTTTTTAAAAAGGTTAAGATGGAGACACAATTCTATCCTGCTTCCCCACTCATCTTTCAAATCAAAATGTGCCCTAATGGCCAAGTACAAAATGTTTTATTGCAAAATAACTAACCTACTTTAAACAGGCAATACTGAAGAGAAGGAGCTCAAATTAATTTACATATAAAAACATTTTTAATGAAGAAAAATGAGGTCATTTTGAATGCTAGGAAGCTCTTAAAAGCACATGAAAAACCAAATTGTTTGTCACCATTTGTGCAGTCCATGGCGGTCCAACTTTGCCTCCCATTTAAATGTGGCAGCGTGGAATAATGAACTGAGAGTCCAAGCAGTAATCCAGCTGACTTAAATCCAGAGGTAGCACAGCAAGCGGGACATTGACAGTCTTTGTCGGAATGAAACCGGGAACAGAACAGAGACATGGACACAGACAGGCAGAGATTCCTCTTCTGCCTCCAATGGCATGCTTCTTTCCCACAGACCTCACTGAAACCCCCCTCCTGCCTCCTCCTCTTCCCCCTCCCCTTCCCATCCAAAGTCAGCGAGCGGTTGTGAGAGTATGTGTGTGTGAATTCCAGCAGCCACCATCAGTAGAGGTGACATTCATGATAGAGAGAGAAAGAGAGAGAGAGAGAGAGGAAGAGAGGGGTAGAGAGAGCAAAAAAAGAGTGAGGGAGGGGGGAGGTAGAGGCTGTGATGTGTGAGAATGAGCTTGCCTGGGAAGAGGAAGGAAAATGTGGGAGAGAGACATCTAACAGCCACTTCACAGAGGCTACAATTTTGTTATTTCACAGAAAACATCCCCCTAAAAACAAAATAGAACAGGCATTTTGACTGCCCTACTGAAACAGAGAGACAGAACCAGAGTAGGAGAAGGAGAGAGGGAGAAGGAGATAGTGCTTGAGGTGCAGATTGTGACAGTTCTCTGTCTCCTCGAGAGGAACAGCATCACCATGTGCTACCTTCCTGTCACATGCACCCACTTACAAACACACGAGCACGTGCACACACGCACGCACACGCATGCACACACACACACACACACACACACACACACACACACAGAGTAAATCAGCATATTTTGTAATGGAGCCTTCCCTGCTGTATAAATGTGTGTCTTTACCTGGTGTTCTTCTTCATCTCCTTTACTGACACTCTCATGACAGTAACCTCCATAGTCTCTTTGTGATTTGCTTCCTTGAGCTTTACATTTAAAATTGAGAATGATTAAATAAATAAAACAACTTTGTACCCTGACATACCCAACTGCTGGCTTACACTAACCCTGACAGAAACATGAGCTGGGCCAGATTGCATTAGACAGTTAACCCTGACACACACACACACACACACTACTTCTGGTCTTCCTCAGTCCCCCCACCACCTGCAAAATACCCATACAAATGTAACAAATGCATCCATTCAGATACAAATGTAAGATATGAAGTTAGAGATCTTTCAAATAATTGGGGCAAAGTGAACTTCCACATGCATCAGTATAGGGCACAAATCATGCTGACATACTTCTGCACAAAAAAGCTTGTGCTGGTAAACGACAATACCCTGGAGTCAAGTGTTTGTCACTGTGTTGAGTTGCAGCAAAAACAAGGTTGATGCTTACCACTTTCTGCAAAACAAAGACAACCTGATCAAAGATGTTATGTTTGGAAGATTAGAAAATGAAGCAGGCCTATTAAAACTTTTACATTTATTTAATTAAATGGAATGAGAACAGTGCACTATTTTGACCACATTTTATAGGAAAAGGTGTCCACTTTCCTTGTAAAAGTACGTATATGCATGCATTATTTTTAAGGATCAATGTGAAAAGCTCATCATAGCATCTGTAGCAAAACTGCATATAAAAACACTAGACATCTCTGGTCCAAAACCTTAAACTCAAACCCAATAAATTAACAGTCAATCTAATTTTATTTGGCATGGCACCACTTTTACAAGCCAATTGCTGGGGAAACCATGAGCAGAAGAAACTTGAAAAATGAAAGGTTGATTTAAATCTTTTCTAACAATGCCGAGCAAGGTCACTGCCTGTCAGGGCTTGATTGACAAGTGACAGCAGATGTTTGGTCTCAATGGAGAGATGAGGGCATGGCAGGGGCATAGGAGAGAACCACAGATAAGATAATGCAGTTTGTATTGATGTGAAAACAGGAAAGATATTTTTTCCGATGATCTCCTCCTTCCCATATTCAACCATCCTCAGCCACTCTCTCGTCTTCTTACTCTGGGTTAAGAATCAATCTCGTAATGGACATCACATTACACACATTGCCAAAGGTTGTTCTTCTTTTTGCTTTTCTCCATCACAAGTACATGCCAAGTTACACCAAAAGAAAGCTAAGTGGAGATTCTTGGGACATTATACAGTCTCAAGGTTAAGAAATGTTTCCATTATTATAATGAAATTTCTTGCCAAAAACTTAGAGTGCTCATTAAAGACTGATTTTTTTTTTGTTTCTTTGTAAGAGCTATTACCATTATGAACACAGACCAAACCAACAAATGAACACTCATTATGCCAAAACACTTTAATACCTTCATTATCTTCAACTGAATGTGTTAGTTTTTTCTTCCTCAAAACACCTTTTTCACCTTTCAGCTAGGTTCTTAACTGACATCTGCTCACACCCAGGACTTTGCAAGCTTCTTTAGCCTTGATGTATTTTATTCAGTCTTGAAAGAAAATAGTAAATTTATATCAAAGCAAGAACATTAAAAATAGAAAACAAGCATTCTGACAAGTGCACATATATAAATTCTCATCATCTGAATAATATACAAAAGGGGATTAAATGCTAAAAACAATCCATTACACAATCCCTGCATGCATATCAAATTACATGGAAACAGAGGGTATTAACTGCATATCCTCTTTTAAAGGTCTTTATATTAAAATGTTTTTTGCAGGATAATGATTCTCAGGGTTTGGTTGATTCCATGTAACTTACCAGTCTTTTATAATCTTCACTAGATAAGCCAGATGGATGGATGAATGAATGAAAGATAGATGGAAAGGAGGGATCTTTTATCCATCTTAGTTGTGAAAAGTAATTGCAATTGTAGAAGATTGAAAAAATGTTGCCTGACCTTTTGAGTCTTGTTTGCTGTTTTAACATTGGGATGGCAAGTTCAGAATTTGGTGTAAACAACATGAAAGCATGCCTTGTATCAACAGACTGGTGGTGGTATAATAAAGGCTGGTGGTGGCAGTGTAATGGTGTTAGGGGAATTTTCTTGGCATGCTTTGGGCCCTTTCATACTAGTTTAGGATTGTTTTAGCATTGCCTATCTGAGTATTGTTGCTGACCTTGTCCATGCCTTTATGACCACAGTCTACCCATCTTCAGATGGCTTCTGTCAACAGGATAGCACGCCAGATCACAAAGCTCAAATCATCTCAAACTGGTTTCTTGAACTTGACAATGAGTTCACTGTACTCAAATGACTTTCACAGTCACCAGATCTTAATTCCATAGCACCTTTGGGGTGTGTTGGAATGGGAGGTTTGCACCATCAGCATGGAGCTGACAAATCTATGGCAACTGAGTGATGCAATCATTTCAAGATGAACAAAAATTTCTGAGCAATGTTTCCAGCAACTTGTCGATAGATTGACAGACGGGAGAAAGAGACATCATACGACACCTGTGGCATTTGGCACACAGACTTAAGGCACACTACAATTTCCCAGAACAAGGACCTGTCAACATCACAAAGAAAGAAAGTGCTAGGACGTGGCATGATCCACTCTTTCTGGCTGAAACACCTAAAAAATCCCCAAGATCACTTAGCTGCACACATGTATAAGATGCTAACAACAGGTACTCACACAAATGATCCCCACAAGGGTAGCTTCCAATTGCTGCCCATGTCCTCTTCATCGTATTAGCTAAGCTTAGTAGGCACAAAAGTCAACAACAGTGGTGGGAAACAATACTGGAAGCAAACTTCAAGAGCATTACACAAGTCACTATCAAATATGGCATGTTCAGAAGAATCACTCTACCTGCTGCTGTTTTGCATAGGCCTCATCCCACTTACCCAGCCTATAAAATAAAGATTCAGGAGTGGAGTGACCATCAGCCACCTCCTGTACATGGATGACAGTAAGCCATATGCCGGGAGCGAACAATACACCGACTCGCTGATCTACCACATCAACTACAAAGACACTGGAATGTTATTTGGGCAGGAAACATTTGGCTTTATGGTGGTAACAAGAGGGATGGGATGAGGGATTAGAATACAAGAAAGTCAGCCCTAACTAAATATCTCCAGAGAGTAAGACACATGCTGAGAAGCCAGTTAAGAGGTAGGAATAAGACCCAAACCATCAGCTGGAAGTTGGCCATAGGTGAAGATAGATGTCACTGATGCCAAGACATGAAAACTCCTCACAATGGACAACGGGTTTCACCCAAAATCTAGTACTCTGAGACATTATGTGCAATGAAATATGGGGGGCTGTGGATTAGTGTCACTGTCACAATGAAGGATGAAGGATGCAACAAGGAGAAATCATGAATACATCAGGAATACAGCCCTCTGGGATGAACTACTGTAAGACTGCCTGAGGCAGAAGAAGACAGACAGACATGAGGAGGAAGACAAAATATAATGGAAGACCAAGCCCTCCAAAGGATGTTACACTGACAGAGAAAGTTTTGGGCATCAAGATATTCCACCAGAGGCTAAAATACCCAGCCTGAAGTACAGCACAATCTCTCTGATCATGGCAACACAAGAATAAGTCTTAAGGGCCGGATCCATACAGGGAGGAGTTCTAGGCTCCCTTTGGATTCTGCAGCATCCCTTCCACTGGCAACTTCCCCTTTCTCACAAGAATAATTTTCGGTAAACTTTATGGAATTTTATTTCCATTAATCTTTCTTTTTTCTCCTCAACAAATATGCCCAACTGACTTTTTATACTGACTCATTATCGCATACCACGACAAAGGGCATTTTTTTTTCCTTTTTTTCTCTTTCCCACGTGCAAACACACATAAGTCTTCAATCAGCTTCAGCTGAAGATAACTGTAGAAATACATGTAGTGTTCCACATCTCTACCAATGACCAGATAGTCCTGTCCAAGGTTGGTTGCTTTTTTTTGTCATGTGTTTGTTTGCTTTTTTCTTAGTTTTTATGTTCTTACTTTCTTTTTTATGCATCATGGCACTATGTCATAATGTCAACACTGCACTTTATATTTCTTCTATGTTAATCGTCTTCTTTCACATTAATTAAAAAAATGGATTACAGCCCTCTGGGATGAACTACTCTAAGACTGCCTCAGGCAGCAGAAGACAGACAGACTTGAGGAGGAAGACAAAATTTAATGGAAAACCAACCCCTCCAAAGGATGTACCATTGACAGAGAAAGTGGTGAACAGCAAGATATTCCACCAGAGGTTAAAAAAGCTAACCTGAAGTACAGCACAGAGTCTCTGATCATGGCAGCACAAGAACGAGTCCTAAGGAGCAGACCCATTGAGGGTGGAGGCTGCCACAGCAGACAGGACCCAATGTGCAGGCTGTGCAGAGGTGCAAATGAGATAGTCCAGCATGTAACAGAATTTAAGATGCAAACTTGACCAGTGTGCACTGAACGGCATAACCAGGTGGCTGGGCTACTGTGCAGGGGCATCTGTGCCATCCCAAAGTTCTGATAAAAACAGCAGACCTAAGATCCCGAAGAACTTGAAGTTCCAGACTGACAAGCAACTGCTGGAAACCAACCAGAATAGTGGTGGTAGAAGCAGAAGGCTGCAGTTGTGACAGATGTAGCAAACCTAGCTGAACATGTTGGATTTCATATCAATTCAAAAATGTATGTAAACGTTACTTGCAAATTAAGCTGTTCCTTTCTTCAAATGTGTGACTGATCAGTAGGTAACTTTGTCTTACATATTTTTTTAGACCTGAATGAAAACAGTCAGTTGATAAATTGTTGGCCAATCAAGTAATAGAGTTAATTGCAATTATCATTTTTGAAAAAATGTTGAATTTAATTGACTAACAATCAGTCTTAGAATGTTCAGAAAAGCAAACAAGTGTAAGAGGCTTATTTTTGGGCTTACCAAATCTTCACACAAATGTATATATTGATGGAAATGCGGGCAGTATAGTTGCTTCGAGGTGCCCTTGAGAATGCTGGTTCACTGAACATAGATAAGGTGAACCTGAAGTTTACACGTGCTGCCATGTTTATTACACACAGATGCACACAAACACACACATAGAAAGCCAGAAAGAGTTAAGCACATCAAAACAATTGGCCCAGTTCTGTCTCTTTCTCCCTCCTCTCTTCATCACTCTCTCTCCTTCAATCCTCTCTCAGCTCATCATACTGTCCACAGATGACAGGAGGTATTCTTCGTTAATCCCCCTTCATTATGCGACCATGTGGAATCTGGGGCCTGCTTCTTGCATACAGAAATAATATTTCCTGTGTCCATGACCCAAGGGTGAGTCGCTCATTAGCGCAGAGCAGCACATATCATTTTCAGTTTTATTCTTTATTTAGCCCTGTTCAGATCAGTCTGTGGTAATGAGGTTTTAATAGCGATTACTTTGAGACAGATGCCGATTTTTTTTTTTCTGCATACAACACCTCCAGAGTATGATTTGCTGCGAGTCAGGCTTTTATACTGCGGTGCCTGGCAGATGCTTTTGAATAATGCTAGTTATGCTGAATTTTGTAAATGATTCCAACTACTGTTGTACATATAATTTAGCATCAACATAACAATATAACTCCACCACAACCTATAACACAGCCATGTTTATAATTTGTTATCGTTTGTTGTATTTGTTTATCATTGGTTTGAGGGCAGTGTTGGGTACTTTGGTGAGTGTATTAGTGTGTTCTTATATCTTGATCAAAATTTGATTTCAACATACAGCTAGTGCTTAGATCATTATTTCTTAATTTTTTTTTTGTCTATATTAATACCATGTCTCTAGTTGTGCCAGTGTTGGTCTGTGGTCCGTATGTCATTCAGTTTTCCTGCTTCAGACTGAAATATATCTATGTGCGACTCCTGGATAGATTTTAATGGCTGTTGGACTAAATGGTCTACAATAATATTGACTTTAATGTTCGCCTTTTGGTGAGGACATTATGTAGAATATCGGGCATACATTATATAGACAAAAGTTATGGGCCACAACTCTTAATTGTTGAATTCAGGTTTCATTTAGTCCCATTGCCATTGGTGAATAAAATGAAACAGCTAGCCATGCAGTTACAGTTTTAAAAGAATGGCTCATTTAAGAGCTCACTGAATTCAAGTGTGGTACTGTAATAGGATGCCAGTGTTGCAACAAGTCAGTTGTTAAAATTACTTCCCTCCTAGATTTTCTACCATCAGCTGTAGGCTGTATTATTGCAATGAGGACACAGCAACTCACCTATAAGGTGGCAGACAACATAAAGTTACTGAGCATGGTTGGTAAGTGCTGGGAAGCACAGTGGGTAAAAGTCACTAACGCACTGCTGACTCAATAAATGCAGAGTTCCAAACCTCCTCTGGCATTAACCTCAGAACAAAAAATGTGCACCAGGAGCTTCATGGCATAGTTTCCTATGGCCAAGCAGCTGCATGCAAGCCTTACATAACAAAGCACAATGCCAGACTTTGGATGGAGTTGTGTAAAGCACACCACCACAGGACCACCACAGTGGAAACATGTTCTGTGGAGTCACAAATCACACTGCTGTAGCTGGCAATATGATGGATAAGTTAGGCTTTTGTAAAAGCAAGGAGAAAATTACCTGCTTGATGCATTGTGCCAACTGTAAAGTTTGGTGTAAGAGGGATAATACTATGTGGTTGTTTTTCTGGGGTGGTCTGAGTCTCTTAGCTCCAAGAAGGGAAATCTTATTGCTTGAGCTTACCAAGACATTTGGGACAATTCTGTGCTTCCAAAGTTGTGAAAACAGTTTGGGAAAGATCTTTTTCTGTTCCATGATAACTATGGCCCACTGCACAAAGCAATATCCATAAAAGCAATGGTTGGATGAGTGTGGTGTGGAAGAACTTGACTGGCCCACCCAAAGCCCTAAACCTCAATCCCATTCAACACCTTTGGGATGGATTAGAAGAGAGACTGCAAGCCAGGCCCTCTTGTCTAACATCAGTGTCTGACCTCACAAATGCTCTTCTGGGTGAATGGGCAAAATTCCCACAGGCACTCTCCAAAATCTTGTAGAAAGCCCCCCGAGAACAGTGGAAGCAGCAAAAGGGGGACTAATTCCATATTAATGCCCATGGATTTAGAATGGGATATAACAGCTCCTGTAGGTGTAATGTGTAGGTAGCCTAGTACTCTTGTCCATATAGTTTACCAAGCAAAACTTCAACCATAAATTATATAAAAATGCTTACTTTAATGTCTGAAATACTGTCATATTTATGAGAAATATGTTTACCTTATGTACATGATAGAATCCACTACAGCACTGATCTTTTCTGTCTGACACTCAGCTCCTGGCCTGTCTTAACCATATGGGCCTAACTACAGTCAGCCCATCAGGCTGCAATAAGAAATCAGATCATATGGAATTCCTAGAGAAACCTATCCAAGTTTAAGATCTCAGTTGCTGGTGTCAGGTCTCCTTTAATGAAAGATTTTGTTCAGTTTGTAATTATAGATATGTACAAAAAAATAGAAAAGGTGTGCTTGAGGGCAGGTCTGCCTTATGATGAACAAGTTGATATTGTATGAGAATACAGTCTTAGGTTTGTCGCTCTGATCTATGCTTCATTCATCATGTCTGGTTAAAAAGATAAAAATGTAATGGCCAAAATGCTCAGCTTGAAGTTTTAAGAAGAGCTTTTTAAACCAGTGTGTGTCACATTGGCTACATCCATCTCTTGTTTACAGTCTATGGCGTTTACACAAAAACCTTTTTGTTCAGCATGCCAGTTTAGCATCAGCATGTCTCAGGTAGCGAGCTAAACTAAACAGCTCCCAGACAACAAATCCCAATTTTATATTATAGTGTTCATCAACACAACTACTACAACTACAAGTGCAGCCCTCTTGAGCACTTAGCAAAAAACATAGTATATCCAGGTCAATAAACTGTTATAGCAAACTAGTGGTATTATTTTTTATAGGTTCAAATTTTCTAAAGTTTTATGTCAGTAAACCATAGGAATTAACTAAAAGGAAAATAAACCTATCTCTTCTACAAAATGGGATTTTACTTGGACGTGATATTTTCTCATTGCCTTTGTCTATACTGTTGCCTGAGGTGAAGTCTTAGCAGGTAAATCTGTCAGATTAAACTTTTCTTTTTAGAGTAGGTAAAGATTTCATGATGAATGCAGATTTTTAGAAGACTTTTCTTTAAAGATCACTCTCACTTTGGCTGGTTCAACCAGCACCACACTAAACCCTTTCACTCTGTCCTGTGTCAGCCCCTTCAAAACTGGCAGCTCCTGCTGTTAAGGTTAATAGACCTGCAAATTAGTAAGAGTAATAATAATGACTTGCATTTCTTGGGTCTCTTTTAAGGCACAATGGAAGCGGCATTGTGGACCTATGCAGGGGGATAATTCTAAAGAGTGGGGCCTGCCACTCAGTTGGATGGAGGAATGGTGAGAAGCTCACTGTCTGAGCACACAGATTCTGGGATGGAGTGCAGGGTGGGACAAGGTCTGAAAGATACTGAACAGCAAGGACATAAGGGATTTTCACATTTTAAAGAAGACAAGCTTGAACTTATTGTTTATAATGCTCAGCACACAAGGCTTAGCACATTTTAAAGTGGTATAAGAACCAAGTTATGCAGTATATAGAAAATATTACAATTTAGATAACCAGTTTGGCAATGGGAGATCAGACCACCAGGTTCTCTTCCACAGAGAACCAACCAATTTCTCACAGCACCAAACCCCTATGGCCTCCCCTACAGGTGGTGGGCCCACAGGAGGGTGGACGACACTCCTTTAGGCGATGCCCAGCTGGGCACCATGGGCTAAAGTCCAGCCGCCAGGTGCTCTCCCTTAATCCTTCCCCCTAGGTCAGGCTCCATGGTGGGGCCCCTATAAAATGGTTCCTTGTTTTTCAATTCATCATAATGCTTTTCTGAATCGCTGTTCATTTCAATTCAGTTCAACTCAGTTCATTTTGGGTTTTTTTTGCATTACTCCAATTCACAACAAAAGTCCCCTCAAGGAACTTTACACTGTAAGGTAAAGACCCTACGGTATTAGAGAGAAAGCCCCAACAATCAGATGATCCCCTGTGAACAAGCATTTAGCACCGGTGGGTAGGAAGAATTCCCTTTTCAAAGGACGAGACCTCCAGCAGAATCAGGCTTAGGGAGGGGCAGCAATCTGCCTTGACTGGTTGGGGTGAGGGGAAAGAGAATAAAGAAAGGAGAGAATACAAAATTTAATCACATGCAGCAGTAGCAAATAAATTCATGGGGAGTGAAAAGAGGTGGGTGAATAAGAAATGACCAGCAAATTATAAGAAGCCCCACTGCGGTCTAAGCCTACTGCAGCATAACTAAGCCCTAACTGTAAGCATTATAAAAAAGGAAAGTTTTAAGCTTAACCTTCAAGGTAGAGATGTGGCCCCTCACCCAGGACCAGTTTGTCTTGGGAGACCTTACCAGGGGCAAATTGCCCCTGACAACATAGCTCCTGGGATAACTAGGGCCTTCCTGATAAGGTATTAATTCTCCAGAATTGCCTCAGAAGAGTGTCTTGGCTCAGCCTTAGAGATAGGGCAAGGAGCTCAGTTATTCGAAAGGGGCTTAGTAGAGCAGCTGCTCCTCCACATCTAAAGGAGCCAGGTAAGGTGGTTCAAGCATCTGACAAGGATGCTTCCCATGTCTGCTAGGTGAGGTGTTTCAGGCATATGACCCAGGACATGTTGAAGAGATAATATTTCTCAGCTGGCTTGGGAAAACTTTGGTGTCCTCCCAGAAGAGTTGGAGGAGGTGGCCAGGCAGTGGGAGTTTTAGACATCTCTGCTGAGATTGCTCCCCCCATGACCTGGATGTGGATAAGTGGCAGAGGATGGATGGATAGATGGAAGGATGGACACGTTTGATACAAGGTTCATGTTACAGAAAGACAAGCAGGAAGAAGGTTCTAACTGCTGTGCCTAGTTTCACTGCTCTAGCCAGGATCTAATGCCTTTATATAAAGGGAGCAAGATATTGCTTTCTTAATTCCCCAAAACTAAATGTCTGTCATTCAGCATTAGGAGCTGTTGCATTTAGCCCATCAATAATCATTTTTTAATCACTTAAGTATGTCACATAAAAAAACCAAATCATTTTTGTTTCCATTTACAGTGTAGAAGGCATATTTAACTGAACTCACATGCCAAAGTAATGTTTTAGTCTCATTAATACAAGCAAGGGATAATCACTGCTGTTCAGTCCTCATTCTCTTTTTTCCCTGCTTCATAACTTTGTTCCCCCTATCATTTATAGAAAACAGAAATAGCCCTACGTCAGATTAGGGTGACCTTTCATTCCATGGATCAAGAATGAAAATGAAATTTTTGAGTTTAAATAAGGACTACTGATTTAAGAACCAATCTTGCTACAACTAGTTCTCACCCCTATAAGAATGTTCTTACTAAACAACAAAAACAACTCAGAAATGCAATCATGGTGTGTTTACGTGTCTGTGTGCACAACTCTGATGTAATACAGAAATTATGACGTATTCCTGCATGTATGAAGAGTGTTCACAGAGAATCAATTCTAAGCAAGAATACAGAAATGGCAGCAAAATAAGGTCACATAAGTGGGTTTTGAGAATATAAATATTGATTTTGTCTTTCTGGAGATCTCTGAAGTATCCCATCAGTCTTTTTGGCATTTCACTATGCAACACTTACTGCAGATTCTAAGAATAACTCACTCTGAGTGACTGACCAAAACTGCAGTTACTGTATATACGTGACGCTGGTAAGCGTGTGATGCAGATATCCAGTTTGGATGGTTGAGGAAGGAAGTGGTAGGTGAAAGCTGGCATGTCTTTGGGGTTATCAGATAGGCACCTCCCATCACAGATGTTCTACTGAATTAGAATCATAACATCTCTAGAAAGCTCTAAACTAACCCGGGCCACACCACTTGCTCTCATCACATTTTCAGTGGATTGTTGGTTTTATTATTATAAATAAGTCTTCCAGTGTAAAGTCATACAGTAGCATTGATGCTTTTTCCATGTCCCTTTTTCAGTTAAAATGTTTAAAATGAGCTGAGCTTTTGCTTCACCTTCTCTGGTGCTGTTTCATGGTTTGTTTGTTTTTTTAAAAATCATACTCATAGCATTAACAAGCAAGGCTTTGATGAAAATATGCCAAAACTGTGACAAGATTCTGCAGCTTAGTGAGTCAGTGAACCACCAAGGAGGCAGACTGATGGTGTGTATAAAAACCATATAGGACACATCACTTTTAAGTCACATAGATATCTAATTGATGAGACATACTTCTCTTTTTTTTCATAAATTTAGGCATCTGGGCATGCTGTGTAACTGCTTACATTAACTTGTGCTTATGCTCACAAGCATATTTATACCTGCTGTATCTACTGCTCAAAAAATAAAGGGAACACTCAGTCATCACAGTATAACACAGAGTCAGTTAAACTTCAGGGATCTCAGTCTGTCCTAACTTGACAAACTGAGGACCCTGAAGGTACTACTAAACATAAACACTGTGAATCCATTTTATCTGCTTTGGCAGAAATGAAAGTGATGATGGTGCACTGGAGAGGGAACAACAAGGCAACATACAGTACAGAAAGGGAAAGGTTTTGCAGGTAGTGATCACAGATTGTTGCTCTCTCCTTATCTCCCCTACTGATTTTTAATATCTGATTTTGTTTTGCTATTTGCTAGTGTCCAGTCACTACCAGTGCTGCTGCCCGTTTAGGTTGCACAGGTAGCACAGCTTTTTATCTTACACTGGTAATGTCAGGGACGTGTGTTGGGTTCTGATGGCTGCCAAGATGTGGGTGACCTACGAGTTAATATGGTTACTGAGCATTCTGTGCAAACATACATAGAGCTGGAGCAGGGGTTTCACAGACCCTGTGAGGAGCACAAACCACACCTCCCTTTATTGAAGTTACCTCAGGAAATCTTTTCCATATGGAAAAAAGACGTGCTTATACTAAGTGTATGCTCATGTCAGTGACTCTAGGGATGGCACTATCCCACCACTGGTTTTGTTAACAATAAATGATTTTAAGAATTTTTATTTTTTTGGAATACCCATTTTTTGTAAGATTCAAGAACCCCACAGGATGAAGCTTCTTGAAATTTAAAAATGAGCAGACCTGACCCAGGGGGCGCATCATCTACTAACCAAAATAACAGTGTAAGTGCAGGTTTTACACATGAAACAGCATGGCACTACAGATCAATGAGAAGCAGCTGAAGGAGAATTGATGTGTTCTGTTAGAAACTGTTGGAGACTTTGTGATGGGTGATAAATCATCTTAGCTGAAGTATAAGAATTATCCAAAGAAGGATTGCTTTATTAGAAACAAAATTTGCTGTATAAACCTAAAATCTGTGTATAATAGCTGGCCTGCGGGATTTGTAGAAGAACAAAAAACATTATTTACCATCAGAGCCTGACCAGTTTGCATTTTAATGAAGTTACTGTTATGATGCCACATGGTAAATGCACAAATTTCCCTTATTTTTTTGTCTCACAATAGCTACAGACTCACATTGTGTTATCTTAACCATGCTATTTATTCATGTCAAAGGAAGGAACTTGACTCACAGCTACCTGTGGAGAAAAAGCAGTTTCTGCAACATTTAAAATTGCATTCAATGACACCTGAACATACTTCAATATGTTATACAATGGAACTAATACTAGAGACATTTAAAAAAGCATGAGAGTCAATTTCTGATGTTGCAGAGCTCTGTGTGTGCTTACTGCTAAGTGAAGACGCACTGAGGATTTTGATCTCTCTGCAGTTTGCATTATGAACCGATCTAGGGGTAGAAAGGGGACCAAAAACCTGAAACACTACAAACTGCTCTGTAACAGTAAAAGTCAAAATATCCTTCGCTTTTATGGGTCTTGTATTGTGTAACTATTCTCTCTCTAATGCTTGCAAGGTCTGCTTTGTTATATCAAAATACCAGTATTGAGCCACCAGTATTGGGCTAGAAGTAGAAGGTTCCCCTCTAAACAGTCAGGATAAGGACTCAGCAAAGATAGGATGAAGCCAAATTTTTCCTTTTACCCCACAGCTTTCAGCAATTCACCTTCACCAATTGTGTGCTTGTACTGATAACCTCTTCCCCTGGCATTCCACATAAAATAACACTCCTAATAGCAACAAACACAGGTGTAAAATAAGACATGGCCAAACAAGAAATGCTTTTTGGGGAGTGGGAATTGAATAAAGGTGAAAATTGCTGTAAATTGCCTGCCACACACCTTAGTAAATCAGTTTTTGTGATTAATTAAATTTTCACTCCCCAAATTTACTATTCTTAGAAGGAAACTCTTACAAATATATGTGCAATAAGGGCAGGTAAAAAATAACTGTCCATGTATTTTAGGCTCAGAACTGATACTTTTTTAGTAAATTCTGAAAATATTTTTTTAACACCAAAAGAGGATTTTTCCTCTCTTTTTTGCACTTCCACAGATGTTGGTAAATCTGGCCCTAAGTAGGACATATTAGTATGCTAATACACTAATCTGTACTGGTAACTGTTACACATGCAAGTTAAGGCATTAGCAAATACACTGCCTGGCCAAAAATAAAGTCACCACCAAAAAAAAGGTCACACACTCTAATATTTCGTTGGACCGCCTTTAGCTTTGATTACGGCACACATTCGCTGTGGCATTGTTTCGATAAGCTTCTGCAATGTCACAAGATTTATTTCCATTTAGTGTTGCATTAATTTTTCACCAAGATCTTGCACTGATGATGGTAGAGTCTGACCGCTGTGCAAAGCCTTCTCCAGCACATCCCAAAGATTCTCAATGGGGTTAAGGTCTGGACTCTGTGGTGGCCAATCCATGTGTGAAAATGATGTCTCATGCTCCCTGAACCACTCTTTCACAATTTGAGCCCGATGACTCCTGGCATTGTCATCTTGGAATGTGCCCGTGCCATCAGGGAAGAAAAAATCCATTGATGGAATAACCTGGTCATTC
>VUQH01090028.1:57730-77545 GCA_015106775.1 Etroplus canarensis | reverse complement strand
TGTGTCTTCTTTCCTCTGTCCAGAGGAGACCCCAAATACCTTCTTGGCTGTTTCCCTCACCACTTCAGCTGTACTTTCCCAGTCATCTGGTAACCTGTCACTACCACCCAGAGCCTGTCTCAACTCCTCCTTGAACTCTGCACAACATTCTTCCTTCCTCAACTTCCACCATTTAATCCTTGGCTCTACCTTCACTTGCTTCCTCTTCTTGCTTCCCAAAGTCATCTTACAGACCACCATCCGATGTTGCCTAGCTACATTTTCCCCTGACACCACCTTGCAGTCTCCTACCTCCTTCAGGTTGCGCCTCCTGTATAAGATATAGTCCACCTGTGTGCACCTTCCTCCACTCTTGTAGGTCAACCAGATTGAGCAGCTAAAATGAAGCAAAATAGAATACAGTGGTATATAAAGACTGATGCACGAGAACATAGCAAAAGATTTCAGCTTCCTTTTATTACTACTGTATTTACTTAGCAAGAGAGTTGGAAAAGTTGCATTTAAATCAGTATCAGAATCAGAGTGCTTTATTAATCCCAGGGGGGAAATTGTATAAATATAATATACTTGGCCTTTACATGCTAAATGCCAGTTCATTAACCTATACGGTTTGTTGTGTTTTTATTTTGAAATTAGATATGAAAATTTCAGACTACCCCCATTGCTAACATGTCCCACATTGGCCCACACAAACACACTGTTTGCCTTGCATTTAGTTTGTTGTGACCCTGCTGACCACGCTTGATTTACGACCTCTGTACATGCTTTCCTGTTTATGGCCCCAGTTACTACTTTTAAGTCTTACTGAATACCACATGACTTTGATTTTGTACATTTTCACCATTTAGATTTAAAAAATGGGTCTGCCTTGTGAGGAGGATTCACCAGCCTACAAGAATGCAGTATCCATGTGTTTCTCAGTCATATCCACCCCTTGCTCTTAACCTTCAGCTCAGTGCTTCACCACATGATCTCTCTAACCATTGGGAGTGTCACAATGGCAGCATCCATCTTTCATATACAGTAAAAATGTACCTTCGGTTATGACAAAAATGCTCCACAGTGCTCCCTTCTGGCTGGAAGGGTCAGACCTGAGCATACACCCTTTTTTTTGCACACCCTTGTCTACGTTCTGTTTAAGCTAACTTTTCAACATAGCAGCATTCTACCATTGCTGTTGAGCCATAAATTCTTGCCTTTTTTATAAGATTCCCACAATCCTTCTCTCTACATAGCCAAAGCACGATGCAAACGGACATAAGTTTAACCAGCTCATCCCATTAAACATGCACTTCTGAAGTATTACGTGTTTCTGCATTAGTATGTTGCTTAAATATTGACAAGATAAATGTTGATGTACTTTTAGGTTCTTCATAAAGAACCTATGAAGAACATTTATGAAGAACTTTTAGGTTCTTCATAAATGAATAAAATTCCATCAGTGCAAGTGCATTTTTGTTTGGCATGCTTCTGAATTAAAATGTATACTTTTGTCAAATCTATATTATTCTTTGTAACCACATAGATGCATACACTTTAAGTGTCATTTAATTTTGTTTCTGAATATACTGTAATTGTTGTTCAGAGAGTGATTCATATATAATATATTCCTGTCTATTTACCTGTCATATGTTGTCTACCTGAATTCCATTTTAAAGTCCCTTTTTAAAAAAGAGAGCTTTTCTCCTCACGATCTTGAGGAGATGAGAGATGGCTGTCATGGAATATCAAGTGCTGATTTACTGTATAATAGATTCAGAGATGATGCCGCCTGCTGTCCTGCCACCTGTTCTGTCAGCCGAGAGCTGTGTCGCTACGCACACATCCACGGCTCGTTTACCAGCGTGCAGCACTTCACAACACAAGCACATCCCTATTAACCAGTCAAAGACTACCAGAAGCAGCTCAGATGCGCAGAAGCGCCTGACGACGAGACATTAGTTTGCTTGCACACTCTCTGTGATTAGACAAAAGAAAAGGGAATGGGTTGTGACTGTAGTTCTGAGGGTCTGTCTATCCAGCCTCAGCTTCATCCTGTCTTGAGTCCTCCATGTATGGCAGTGATAAAGTGCCTCAGCCGGCCCTCTCTGGCTCCGCTGTGAAAAATGAAGTCATTAGTTGTAGAGGGAGAGGAGCTGACGCTCTTGGGCATGCTATAAGCCCTTCCACTCTTCCCGTACATTCAGCACTGGCCTTAAAAGAACAATCTATCTTAATCAGAATCCAGTCCACACAGCACTTGCACCAGCTGCCTTTTTATTCAACAAAATGACAATCTCATAATTTCACGAGTAATGAGTAAGAAACAGGAAAGGTTAAGAAAGTCAAAATCAAACAATGCAATCAGTGCTTTCCACAGTCTGTGGTATTTAAGCTGTTGAATGTCCTCCACTCCCATCCTTCTTTCCCTCTCATGCTGTATGTATGGTATATAACCTTTACATTTTACAGCGTTAGTTTGCCCCACTAGATAAGAGAGTTAAAAAAGGGAAAACACACACACACACACACACATGCACACACACGCTCTCTCTCTCTCCTAACCTGCCTGTAGGCACTACTTGGCTGTTGACTCATGGAGCTGAAGTTACTGGCAGTGCTGTCTCCAGCCGTGCATGTCTACATGTACCCAACACCAAAATTGTGTGTGTGTACGCATGCATGTTTATGCGTGTGTGTGTGTGTGTGTGTGAGCACAATATGCTGTTGTGTGTGAATGTTTGCAAAGCTCACTGCTCAATTCAGGCAGAAACACTGCAGCCTGTCTGAAGATATTAACATCAAATAAACCACTCACCCTTCAGTTTTAGATTGTTTTTGGCTTATTGTTGGTCCAGATACGGTGCACAGACAGTATTTAGATATGTATATGTGGGAAAGATTTGCAGTCAGTTGGCAGCTTTGTGGTTGTCAATTCTTTTTTTTATTAAATGTATAAACATTACTCCCAGTGAAGTAATAAGGTGACAACGAGCTCCCAAACAGGGAAAGACTTGACATCAAATCATTAGCGTGAAATGAAAGTGTCCAAGACTCCAGTGCTGAGCTGACTGTTCCTTCCTCTCCCCTGACCTTTTGCCTCTTCATTTCTGTCTCAACAGATTCAGTAATCATGTATGATGCAACGAGGGTGCCATCTCCCAAAGATGGTGCGAACGGTTTGGCCCAGCCAATGGTCCCCGGAGCAGGAGTGGGAACAGCTGCAGGAGGGCCAACTGCAACTGCAGTGCTACAAGCTAAAACTGAAGAGGGGCAGCCAGGTACAGAGGAAGAGGAGGAGGAACCCAAAGCAGAGCCTGTATTGGTGAAGAAACCGCATAGAGAGATTTTGGACCATGAGAGGAAAAGGAGGGTGGAGCTCAAATGTATGGAGCTTCAGGAGATGATGGAGGAGCAAGGGTAAGCAGTGGCTTCACACAAAGAATCATTTGTGTTTTACACTGTAAAAGAATCTGTAATTTAACAGAGTTTTTCTGATAAATTTTGCTGAATTTTTAAATACATAAAAATATTGTTAAAATTACAATAACATACTGTGAATTAACATGTCTAATGTAAAATAACATAAAAACTACAACTGTGAATAACTGAAATTCTTATTTTTAAAATAAAATTCAGTTTTTTCACCTTGAAGAATTAAACATAATTTTAACATTTTTATTGTTTATATAATAGATAATAGTAATCAAGCTTAATATTGTAAATCCATATCTAAAACTAGATACAGTTTGTGAAAACTCAAAGTCTAGGAAGTTAGGTTCAATAATTTCACATAGATTAGTTGACTAACAGATGGTTTGTGTAATTGTGGCAATTTTCATAACAAAAAATCTCTACAATGTGATTACATAATTATAAATTGATATTTTTCAAAAGAATGAATGAATGGCTGAGATGTCAATTTGCTCTGTAATATTATCAGTATTTTTGTCTTTTATGTTCTTTCTTTAAAATAACAAACAAAAAAAATCATGTAATGTCAATCATTTTGCCCAAACTCCCTCTTCCTAAATCTAATTGTTTATGTAGTCATATGTTTTGAATTTTAAAGATCTGTTAAACATACAAAATAGTTTACTTGAGCAGCATAATGGTACAGTGGTTAACACTGTAACTGTCCTGGGTTTGAATCCACTGGCTGGTGTGGAGTTTCCATGTTTTCATTGGGGACTTCAGCTTCCTCCCACAGTACAAAGACACATTTGTTAGGTTAATTGGTGATTCTAAACTGGCTGTTAGTGTGAGTGGTTGTCTGTCTCTGTGTTAGTCCAGATAGACCAGTGACCTGTCCGGGGTGTACCCCATCTCTCACCCCATTACAGCTGGGCTAAGCTCCAGCTCAGCCGCAACCTTGAATTGGACAAGCATAAGAAAATCGTTTCTTGTTTTTTTGTAAATTTTTTTTTACATAAAATTATATAATAAAACCTAACCAATAACAATACAATTCTGCAATTTTAAGCTGGATTATTTGTATTACAGAGCTGTTTGACTGTATATGTAGGTCATTTCATTGTGTTTACACAAGTAAATATCTTTTATTTAATATTGAAAAAATGCTCAAAATCTCTTTTAAATTTAATTCCACAAACTGTATTAATTTCCATTAATTTCTGTTATTTTTAAGTATTTTTTGGTCCCACATCCGCTGGAACATAACTGTTCTTTCACTTTAAGTATAGGAAATTCATATTTTTTAGGAATCTAATAGTGTTTATTTGTAATTTAGTTTGTTTAGAGGCTTTTTATGCCCAAGTTTTCAGATAATTCTTACGTGTTTACAAAGCTAGTTGAAGAGGTGAATGAGGTTAGGGTACCATAGTAGGCTCCAAACTGGATCTAGCAACATCCTGGAGTGAACACTGCAGTAGTTTTCAGACAGCACTAATTACTTCCACACACACATAAAACAGAAGAAGTTAGAAAAAAGCTTAAAATTACAGTTGCAGTGGCAAGATCAAATGTAAAAAATGGACGAAACAAGCATAATGACTTGATGGAACTAGCCAATGGAAAGAAAGTGAGGTTTTACTCACAATGCTGATATGTGTAGCATCCATATTTACTTCCATAAACACAGCGTGCTGTGTGTGACGTCACGTCTTCTTCTGTGCATGCACGTCGCTTCAGGGCTGTGGACAGTTTACACTGGAGTCTGGTGGCGATCGCATTTAAATTATAATGTGAACAACCACGCCAAGAAATTTGATCTCCGCAAAAAAATGGAATTGACATGCGGTGTGAACGTAGCCTTAGTTGTGCATATTTAGCGTGTGTGAGATGAGAGGTGTTCTGCAGCCTGTCGAGACAGCCAGATTGATTCAGATAGATAGGAAGCTGTACTGTCAGACTTATGAGATCAAAATCAGTTACAATAAAGATATAACCAGAGTTTTACAGCTGGCTTTTTAAATTTACATTTGGCTTATTTATACAGTTCTGTTGTGGCAAGGAAAATTTTCTAAGGAAACCATCTGTTGAAGTGGAAATAAAATATTACGTTCAGTACAGTATTCTCCTATCTGTTAACTCCATGCATGCTTACCCCTAAGTCACTGGTTGAGCCAAGTTTCTTTTTTACCACTTTGTCAGTCCGTCCCTCTGTTTTTACCACTATACATGTAGGAACTGACTTGTCTGCTGGATCTTTACCAAAGTCTGTGTGGTTATTACCTATGATTGTGAGAAGTACTAATAACATTTTTTAGGTCATGGGGCCAAAGGTTAAGGTGGCATGGAGTCGCCAATGAAAACATTGTTGCCACCGTAGGAGCTGAGTGGACTTGGATCCTTGACAATGCTTGTGTGGGTAATCACCATAATGGGTAGAAGAATTGAGAACACCTTTGGTTACAAAATGTATCACTACCATAGCTGACTTTCTTGCTGGATCTTTTCCAAACTTTGTGTGATTAATACCTACAATGGGTAGAAAATCTCGTGATTGTGGGGTCGAAGGTTAAGGTCACAATCAGTCAGCATTAAGGCGGAGGCATACTGGCCAGTTTTTGTGTCACACCATGTGGCTGCTCTTGTTCTTGGCAGCTGTATTGATATTTTCTACTTTTTGCAAGCCCAGTAATTTAACTACTGACACCCCTGAGTCTGTTATGCTGGTTTCTGGCAGCAGGATTTGAAGCTTTGCAATGTGTGCTATTTCTTCTGAATCTTGGTAGACATTTTCTTGAATGAAAATTAGAAATGGAGTTTAACAGGTGTCCTCACGGAGCATCTTGGCCTTAGGTTCAGCTGAATAAAATGTTTTGTTTGGTTTTATAAAACAGCCAGCACGTGTCACATACGTATTCGAACTTTAAATCAATCTGAAACGCTTGTGTGGGTAAGTCTAACAGAATACAGAGAATTGCACTTGGGTTTTGATGTCAACTGGCATTACTGTTTTCAAAGAAACTGCAGTTATTTATCTGTATTTCACAATGCAGTTACTGGGGTGCCGGTTGGAGTGCAAGCCTTTAAAGCTTGTGTAGCAGAGAACTTGACATTGACAGGTTTGTACCTGTAGGGGTGCTGAGTTCACAAGCTGCACCAAAACATTATATTCAGGAGCCATTACCTGCCAAAACTCATTTCTATCGGAATATTGGGAGGATGAAAAATAAAAAACAATCCTCTCCAGAAGAGTGGAGTAAACATAAGGGGTTGTGTTTTTGTTAGGAGATGGTGCATAGCAACTTTTATCAGCATGATATGAAAATGTTATCAGTAATGGTAATCTGTTATAACACAATTGAATCATATCATTTCATTCTTGTTCTTAAAAGGGCATTCTTGTGAGATGCTGTGAAGCAAACTACTGTCCTTCTGTAGGAGGTTGCTCTGATCCTGTAAATAACTGTGTCTTGGCATGAGAAGGGTTCAGTATCAGGTGAAGGACACTACAGGGGCTATTTTGGCAAAGACCTGGGTGCTTCCTGCTTGGCCTGGTGCCCCAGTTAACATAACTGGCAGTGTTTACAATTAACAGCCCAAGGTTGGGTGCTTGTGGAGATGCATGGAGGTGGATAAGGTTTTATCATGTGTGAGGGTTCCATGCTGTCCCCAAGCCAGCAGTGGGAGTCAGTTAATAAAGCTAATCATGCATGGATGGAGAGACATGGCAATTCATTCATCAGCAACATCCATTTGTGCTTCACAGTCTTGTAGAATATCACTAGTGGAACACTTGAACTTTCCTGTCCTCATCCTCAAGTAAGTGCTGTAGCCATAGGGACAGTCAGCTCAGAGCATGGGCCAACCCAGCAGAGTCTGTTTCATTAGCATCCAGCACAAAGTTAGGAAGAGCCATGGAAACTGTAGAGACTGCAGTCAGCCCTTATCCATAATGTCAGTGCTTCTCCTTGGTGCCTTCAGTCACACACTCACATATACTGCAGACACATACACACTGCTGCTTGAATAACCACAGCTCGCAGCCAAACTGCAGGCGAGACCATAATTAATGACGAGCTCTGTGATCCCATGTCAGTGCGGAGAAAACTCACTTTCCTGCTGATACCTCGTGACATTTTACACTCATCACATTTGTCATTTACAGAAAGCTGGCTAATCCATGATATATTAGGGGGGAGCGATTTAATTGAATGAAACTCAATCTAATTACAGAGGGATTTTTGGGGGGTAAGTGTTGATAAGAGCGGTGGCAGGCACATTTGAATGCCAGAATGAGGGACCTTTTATACTTCTGAGTATTTAGATGGATTAAATCAAAGGAATGGGTGTTTTTTTTTAGGTGGAGTTGGATTACACTTCCACTCATTTTTGTGGAGTATCCCCCCTTCCCTGAACATTACTGCTCTTGTCTGCCACTGAGGTCTCATTAAGACTGCAGGGCAATAGCAGAGCTACAGCAGATTGATGTAGCTGAAAGTGAACTGCTGAAGATAGACGGGGTGTGGGTGCACTGCTGCTATCTGTCAAGGTCCACTCATCTCCTGGCCTGGAGTAGACATAGTGGGTGCTGGTTTGAGAACAATGTAAAAGAGCCATGATGTCTACAGGAATAGTGTAGTGGCAGCAAGCAGCTTGGCTAATGATGACAGAACACAATGAGACAAGACATCCTGAACAGCTCCAGTCCACTCGTCAGACTACCCGGGCACGGCTGGCACACAGTCGCACATAAAGGATGGCGACCACTCAGTTGAGTGTTAAAGCCCTGGACAGACTCAACTCATCTTGTTAAGCTATAATAAAAGGAGAATCTCATTTGCCAGCTTGGCTCAGCACAGCTACCCATGCCTCTCCAATTTCTAATGTGCCTCTTTAAATGAGAGAGCGTGTGTGCAGGATTAAGGGATAGAGCGGGGGATGAAACACAGGGATAGAGAGGAAGAGGGATGCCAGGCATTAGACACAATTAAGATGGTGGCTGGAGTCTGTTTTCATTTGTAGTGGATTTAAGCCAGGGGACTCAGCCTCTACGTCACCCCTGAGTCTTGGTCCTGACTGAGAACGTGGTGAAAGATTAGGCTCAGGGGCAGGTTGGATGAGAGCCCCCTATTCTCTAACTCCATCAGCACATGGCAGACACTACTCTCCTCTCTTTACCCACAGCCCCACAGCTCCTCTCCAGAGATAAAACCAGGATAAATGGTCTGTCGTGAGTGATGGCCTCACCCTGGGAGCCAATTAGACTGGCTCAGCGATTAAAGGAGTCTGTTCATTTAGCTATCCAAGGCCTGGCAGCATCTCCCATTCATTCGTGCATTGAATGCTCCGTCACTGCAGGGGACATTGCCTTTTCATGAATAATAGATAGACTAGAGGTTACATACATCAAGCCATTTATACATGACATCTGTCTGGAAGAGCATTAGGAGCATGGTCTGTTAGAATAGCTCTTGGATGAGATGGCACATAATTTGAACTCTATCAATATGCTATCCATCTTCCATCAAATCATATTTATGTGCTAAATATTTTAAACAAGTTCAAAGTGTCTACTTTTAAGCAACTCTAGGTACTTCATCATAACATGGCTCACTGAGTGGATTTCAGCACAATGGCTGCTCTGTATGCAAGGGTCCGGACTCTGTTTCAGGGGTGTTTTTCCACACTAATTGATGCATAATAATTGTGCATAGTTTGAACTCCTGTGGTGTCAGAGCCATTAATGAGCTCTCTTCACTCTATGTTTAAATTCGTGAACTCCACGTATTCATCTGCATGATGCATACATGCACACATATACTAGTTACTTAAGAGATTCAACAGGATAATATCGGTCCACAAAATTTGTGTTAAGCCTTCTCCATGCATGCACCAAACTGCTGGTGCACAGCAGTAAAAGCCTATTAAACAGAAGGCTAGGGATATTAGTCTCACTGCTTCACCAAGCAGAAACAATGGATGCGTTTAGTCTTTTGAAAAATTAATATCTGTTTTAAAGTCAAGTAGAGAGGTCTGGCCTGGCACAAACAAACAACAAACAACATAACTAAATTTATGCATTACATGTAGATGCAAGTATACAAATGAATCAAGGAAGCGCAGTAAGAAGAGGAAGCGTTATATTAGTAGCTGAGAGCAAATTTGCTGCATTTGGACTGCTTCTGCTGTGGTAGTGCTTTAGTAACATCTACAGTGACACTTTTTTAATTGCAGGAGATGGTGAATAGCCTGGATCTTATTAAGGGAGCTGCTCTCACAGCCTTTGAGGCCAGAGCAAATAACTATCTCTGCTCTGATGGAGGTTTTCCTGCAAGACACAGCCTGCATCATGAGCCATAAGACGATAAGGGGTGCATCCTAGGAGACAAAAAATTGGAGAGGAAAGCAACTCAGCATGAATCACCCAATTTATACATTGTAACAAGGGCGCTCCCGAAGCAGTATAGAAGGTCCATGCTAGACAAAATAGCTTCAAATCCTTTTGTTGAAGAAGGTCTTAGTGAAGATGAGCAATCAGAAATGGTGGATTGTGCTGCTCCAGCCATTGATCTGCTTACACTGTGGGGTAGGTGAAGAGGGCAGCTTTATAAAGTGAGAAGAACTTGTTCTTTGCTGCTCATTCTGTCTGGTCTATGTAAAATCTGCTATCTAACAGAAAATATATGGCTGCAGAGAGCATCAATTGAAAACCCTCACCACTTGAGTTAAACTATTTCGCTGTGGCACTCAGTAGGTCATTTTAATTCTGCCCCTGAAATAGAAATCTGGGGGTGTTCAGGTTTAGCTTCCCATGTTCCCAGAGCCATTCAATCTTACTTACTACACTGGCATCACTTTGTTTCTGTACTTTTTGCATCAGGATTGATGGCTGCAGTTTCACAGGCATACAGCAGCGCCAGGGGACAACTTGTAGAGAAAAGCTCTTCAGACATCAAAGGCAGAGGCATCACCAGCAGTCAGAATGAGCACACACACGCTCCACGCATAGGCACTCCTCATCAAATCGATGCCTATAAGCATAAGGACGGTCTAGGGGCCACAACTATTCATTTTCTAGGATCATGAGTTAATGGGGGAAATCTGTAAGTGCTTGGAGCTGTCTAATCACTCTAATCAAGTTCTTTAATCGTGGTTATTTTTCATTGCTGGGGTAGTGGGGAGGCCCCTCGCTCTGATCGATGTCCCCTGTCTCTTTCTGCCCAAATCACTGGGACTTTGCATGCTGCAGGCAATGGGCCTGCGCTAAATGGCCTTCATTTGGCTTCACTTGGCTAACTCTGACTTCTGGACAGTCCTACCTCATATACACACACACACGCACAAATGAAAATACACAAGCGACATGCTCAGTTAAACAGTCATTGAAATTCAGTGTTGCTCAGCCTGGCTGGGAGTGACCGCTCCAATCAGCCCCTCCTCAGCACTGTGTCAGAACAGATGGTGCATCAGGCAGAAAGCAGCTTTACCTTTACAGCTGCAAGAAGTGGTAATTAAGTGTGTACAGAGGAGGGCTGTGTGGTTTCAGTGTGCTTATTTGAAACACTGCTGACAAACATTCAAGATGTGGCTCTTAACACAGATTGATTAGAGCCCACTATGGATTTTTGCCTAATGTCTCTTGAAATGCAACGCCAAAGTTTGGCAATTGTGAAAGGAGAAGTTTTTAACTTCCTTCTTTAGACCACCACTGTTCACTAGTTTCCAGCAAGCATTCAGGTACTGTGGCAGATTCTCCAAGCCAGTGCTTGTAAAACTTCAGGCTTTTTGTTAAAGCAGCACCACTGCTGGGTACACACTCCATGACTGGTTCGTAAGCTAGACTGATCAAAAATAGCCTAACTTTGCTGTGCTTCATGCTGTGAAGCTGTACTGAGCTTCAGAATAGAGCAATTCAGCAGGAGGACAGAGGAGGAAGAGAAGAAAGAAGCAGAGAGGGGAAGTGGAGGGTCTGCAGGATGTATGTCAACAAGCACTTTAGCTTCATGACTTCTGGCCATTCTTTTCTTGCTTTATCTGAGGTGTCAACCAAAGGTACAGTGTAAAAGGAGAATGGCTTTCTGCAGCTGTGGCATCTGTTTGGGCCAGAACACATTTCACTATCACTGCCAGTATTATACACCTTTCTTCGATCTGCAGCAGACCACTGAGAGAACACTGGGACTGCTGTAGAGTTGTCGGGTAGTGGCTAACATATGGTGATGGCTCCAGCACCATGAATGGAAAGCCATGAATATAAAGTGTGTGTTTGTGGCCTCCATTGTGCTGAGTTGACAGCTGCTGGGTTGAGAGATTGCCGTACAGCAGGACCTGATGGCACTGTCACACTAGCTGGATTCTTCTTTGTTGGGCCATCTTCCAGCTATTTCAGCTCTCCATCACACTTCTCCTAATCTCATTCTCCGCACCATCAGTGCACTGATAGCAACCAGCCCAGAATACATAGTATTGGCAGCTATATTTAATCTGAGAAAAGCAAACGTTCTTCTGGCTAATGCTGTTTCCACACTTAAATGAGCCACCGGTTAGTTTGCAATCCAGCTAATGGAAATGGTCCTGCCATGATCTGCAGTTAGACGAAGAACAAGAAGATGATATACTTTATTAATCCCCTAATGGGGAAATTACAACTAGATCTCAACACACTCTTTTTTGTAGGTATATATATATATTTATATATACACTTAACTTGCAGTTGAGTGACATAGATGCACATACATAAACAGAGGTGAGAGAGAACAAGGCAGCCCATTACAGGCGCCAAAGAGCACAGTGGGAGTTTGGTGCCTTGCTCAGGGGTGCGTCAGCAGGGCTCCGGGAAAGGGGGGGGCCCCAGCCTCCACAGGCCTCCAGCTGCCACAGGCGAGTGTCGAACCAGCGCCACATCTTACTTACTTTTACTTATGTGAAAGCTCATGCATGGGCCAGTAATATGGAGCAGCATTTGAAACATTGAGCTTCACATGCTGTCCCATATTATAAACAATTCAGTTCATTTATATAGTGCCCATTCACAACAGTCTTGAACGGTTTATATTGTAAGATACAGAGCCTACAATATTAGACAGAGCACTTTAACTGGAAGATTTATGAGCAAGGATCTGGCAGAGGTGGGGGGGAAACTCCCATTTAGCTGAAGGAAAGCTCTGACAGAACCCAGCTCAGACAGGAGCAGCCATCTGCCTCAACTGATTAGAGGCATGAGGGGCAAGAGAAGACACTAAAGAGGAGCATAAAGAGACCAAGAACAACAAACAGCTCAAAACACAAGCTATGAGAGAGAATAATCAAAAGGAAAAGACAAGCAGTAGGGGCCTCTATAATAGAAGAGGGGAGTGCGCACTTGTTGTCTGTTGTCTCTCACACCACCAGAATCAGAATAAACTTAAAAGACTGGAGAAAGAAACGGAGCATCTGCAACAGGCTGCACGCAGGTTGGCGCATGTGCACTAGATGAAGGTCCTTCACAGAAATTGTCAGGAAGCATTGCCATAAATAAACCATATTTTTATCCTATATTTCTTTACATTTTGACAAATAGATACTGTTAAAATTGTGATATTAGCAGCTAGTACTGGATTAAAACTTGAAGATTCTTGGGCATCTTTTGGAGTTGTAAGGAGCTTAAAACACCTTTATTCTATGATTTGCATGTGCATTATTGAATGCACACCATTACAGAAAATAGCAGGTGAAACTGCAGTTTGTACCTTCTCTTTATTTTATCAGCCAGCATCACTGGCTTACAAATAGCCTGAATCTGCAGAGGATCAAAGTGCTGTGAAAGAGGTCATGCCTCAGGCTTGTGCCAAAGATGCTACATCCCATTGCTCCTGATGACTATAGAGCTATGGCACTGGCATCACACATCATGAAGACCCTGGACAGAATCATGATGGACTCCCTCCATTTTACCTACCAGTGCCTTACATGAAGTTGAGGACGCTCTTCTCTACCTGCTCAACGATGTCTGCACCCACCTGGATGAGTCACTGAACACTGTCAGGGTCATGTTTTTTCACTTCTCCAGTGCATTCAGCATAATCAGTGAGCCCTGTTTCCGTCCATGCGGTCTGTGTAGAGGCAGCGAAGGATTAGAAATACCTCGATGTTCAGATTAGCAATAAACTAGACTTCACTAACAACACAGAAGCTCTCTACAAGAAGGGCCGGAACTGTCTCTATTTTCTGAGAACGCTAAGGTCCTTCAGTATCTGCCGGATGATGCTCAGGATGTTTTATGAGTGCCACTGTTTATGCTTTGATGTGCCTGGGCAGCAGACTGAAGGTAGCAGACATCAACAGACTTGACAAACTGATTTGCAAGGTCAGTAACAGGGTGTGGAGCTTGACTCTCTGAAGGTGCTGTCTGGAAGAAGGATGCTGTCCAAGTGATGGACAATATTGGTCAATTCTCCACACCCTATCCATGCCTTGCTGGACAGGCACTGGAGCACATTCAGGACTCATTCCACCACAATGCACCACAGAACACCACAGAAAATCATTCCTACCTGTGGCTATCAAACTTTACAACTCCTTCCTATGACATCTGGACTATTTGTATTTGCCATATCTTTGTATATATTGTACATAGTATTTGTTTAACTTTGGAGTATTTATGTTATAGCATCTTAAATGGTGTACTTTTTTTATATAGGGTTTATATTTTTTATTTTCATATTTTCTGTCTCTCATGTATGTATTTAATTGAGCTTCTGTAAATAAAGCAGCTTCCCCATGGGATTAATAAAGTATTATGATTCAGAATGTAATCTAGATGCCAGTTAGGGGTGTGGCTGGTTTGATTGACATGTGCACCAATCACTGTCTGCATGGATTTAACTCTGCTAATTGGAGTCACTGAACTGTAGCTCTCTGTAATCTTTGTGCTGTTGGTGCCCTTTGGAGCATTTAGACAGTGAATCCCAATTTAGTGTGAAGACAGGTATCAACATTTTCAGCTTTTTGGTAGTTATCAGTGGATTTCTATCTAAGCGCAGCGCTAGATCTCTGGTGTTGTTCACTTTGATATAAAGATTACAGTTCATATTAACAGTAGTAGGTCCCAGTCAGTCCACCTCTTTGGCTCTTGGCCACCATTTCACAGCTTTATTAATTCTCTCCCTTTCCCCTCCCTCGTCCAACCTCCTCTCTGCCTCCATAACTCATTACAGATCATTACCACAGCATGAGCAGACCCTGGAGATGGTTTGATGTTGGTGTGAATACACCAGGAGATGGGCTCAGTGTGCAGTGCATTTAAGTCCTGTCAAGCACATGTACTTGCACCGCTGAACTATGAGTATCTGTAGATTAAAACAGGACTTGTTCAGACAGGCTGGTTGAATTATTACTGTCTCCTTTGCAGTGCCGTCACCGTTCTTATAGTGGCAGCTCATAGAGGCTTCAGCTTGCGAAAATTCACAAACTGGGAGGATGTAGCCCGAAGCTGTATGCATAAACAATTGTTGCCATTTGTGATTCGCTCATTATGTTACACTGTTACATTCACAATGAAATTGCAACATCAGTACAGTACTGATCATTTTGCTTCTCTTCTGTTGCACCCACTAACAGCCATAATTTCCTAAATCAACCCCAATATGCTAAATGAAAAAATATGACTACAAATCTATAATATGACCCAGACAGTAATTCATTTTTTGTGCCTCTGCAGAGCTCAACACTGTACTGTCTGTTTCAGGTTGTAGAGAGCTCTTTGCTCTGCTCACAGTTTCTCTCAACTCAGTGAGTTACAGCGCTCACTTGCAGAATAAAAACCATGCAGTGCCAGCCTGCCGGGGACCAGAGAGGTTGACAGTGAATCATCAGAATGTACATCATTTGGCTGTAATTTTTGGTCAGGATGCGGTCAGAAGACAGCCTTTGCCATTTGTTCTGACTCTGTGTGATAGCAGGGTATGACACGCCTCCTACATGAGCATCTGGCAGTTATGACAGATAACAGTTAGTTTTGCCAGTGCCTCTGCTGCATTTGGTGAAGTTATGAAAAGCTGTCGCTTCAGTGTTCACAGGTCTTCACATAGACTCTTGCTAATGCTGAGCAGAATTCACTTTCATCCTTGTTTGCTCAGTACTGAGCCCAGTATTCAAAGCTTCAGATTCCTGAAGAATGTGTGCTTTGTTCTCTACTAACTGTCGTGTTTTTGTATTTTCAGGTATACAGAAGAAGAGATTCGACAGAAAGTAAGCACATTCAGACAAATGCTGATGGACAAAGAGGGTGTCATCACCAGAGAGGGCTCCCACACACAACCAGTGTAAGTTACTTTGATATCTGTGACACATGCATTCGAAATGTACCACTATGGGCCAGAATTACTATTGATGTGTATCAGCACAAAATTATTTTCTGGTGTTAAAAAAACTAAGAAGTGTACTCACAAGTCTGTGACTGACAGGCATGGATGATTTTTTTTCAGTTGGCCATATTGTCCATAATTAGTCCTCAGTGCTGATAAAACCAAACTGATGATGTTTTCCAACTCAAAGAAGGTGCCTTGCACGATCCCACCGGTGTCCACTCTTAATGAAAACATTATAGAGGTGGTTCATGTGCATAAATACCTTGGGGTTTTGATTGACGATTTCATTACTTTCAAACTGCATGTTGAAAATCTGCTGAAAAAACTAAAACTGAAATTGGGGTTTTACTTTAAAAATAAGCTGTGTTTTTCTTTCCCAGCAAAAAGGCACCTTGTCTCTGCTACCTTTCTTTCTGTGTTAGATTATGGAGATCTGTTTTATATGAATGCTCCATCTCAATGTCTTCAGATGACTGACACTGTCTATCATGTGTCACTGTGGTTCATTACAAATTGTAAAGCCAGGACACATAATTGTGAGTTGTATTTTTGGGTGGGATGGCCTTCTCTGTCAACTCAGCATTTGGGGCATCGGTATACTTTCATCTATAAAGCCATACTTGGGCTAATGCCTTCCTACCTTTGCAATTTAATAGCACAAAGAAATGTGAACTCTTACTCTCTCCGTTCAGATGGACAGCTGTTGCTTTCTATTCCGTCTGCCCATACAGAACTGGGAAAAAGGGCTTTTATGTTTTCTGCATCTTATACATGGAATATGTTGCAAAAGGACTGGAAATTAAATGAGTTATTATCTTTGAATGCTTTTAAAACCAAACTGAAAGCACAAGAGGTTTCCTCAATAACTTGCACTTGCTTTTGATTATGTAATAATGCTAATGTGTTTTTGACTACTGTGTACGATCTAACTTTGTGTTCTTGCTGCTGCCTCTTGGCCAGGACTCCCTTGAAAAAGAGGTTCTTAATCTCCATGGGATTTTTCATAGTTAAATAAAGGTTAAATTAAAAAAAAATAAAATTGTATATGTATTTGTTGGAGTTTCTTATAGAGTATTTAAATGATCCATACAACTTCATTTACTTAGATTTGCTGCAAATTGTGACATTATTTGATATGGGAAAAGAGCATGTACTATTTTGCACCTGGTATGGTTGTGATTGTTGCCAGAGCAAGTGTAAATTTATTTAGAATGTCAGTTATTGGGACTAAGTCAGAAGAGGTTCAACCACCAAGACCCCACACTGCCCCGTTTTCAGACAGACTTCACCCTCATACACTATTTGGGTCGTTCTGAATTCCAGTGTGATAGTGTGATAAGATTCCACCATCGGATTAAGTTAGTTCATGAAATTTCTTCCCTCCTAGATATTTCACCATCCACTGTAAGTGGTATCATTTCAAAATGGAAGTGTTTAGGAACCATGGGAACTCAGCTGCTGGGAGAGCCCAGGATGGACAGAATTAATAATGAATACATCAGAGGGACAGCGCAGGTTAAGAAAGTTGAAGACAAAGTAAGAGAGGCAAGGCTGAGATGGTTTGGACATGTTCAGAGGAGGGATAGTGGCTATATTGGACAAATTATGTTGAACATGGAGCTGCCAGGCGGGAGGAGTAGAGGAAGGCCACAGAGAAGGTTGATGATGTAGTGAAGGAGGACATGCAGAGGGCTGGTGTGAGGGAAGAGGATGGAGGCAGATGATCCACTGTGGCGACCCCTAACAGGAGCAGCTGAAAGAAGAAGAATCAGAATCAGAATACTTTATTATCCCAGTGGGGAAATTGTATTTTGTTACACTCAGTCATATATAAATAAATATACATTTTAAAGGCATTAGATATAAATTTGAGAGGTAGGAAATATGATACAAATAAATAAAGAATAGACTGTATGAATTGCCATATGTAGCATAAGTAACTCTAAAGTCTAACACTGTACAATATGTAAAATATTAATATTTATAATGTGAAAATGTCAAGGGGTCACAGTGAAGAGTTATAAAGTTTTATGGCCACAGGTAGGAATGATTTCCTGTGGCATTTTGTGGTGCATCTTGGTGAACTAAGTCTGCTGTTGAACATGCTCCTGTGCCTGTCCAGCACATCATAGAGAGAGTGTGAAGGATTGTGCAATATTGTCTGTCACTTGGACAGCATCCTCCATCAGAGAGTCCAGGTCCACACCCACAACGTTGCTGGTCTTGCAGATCAATTTGTTGAGTCTGTTGTTGTCCGCCACTCTTAGTCTGCTTCCCCAGCACGCTATAGTATAGAGGATGGCTACCACAGACTCATATAGCATCCTGAACTTCGTCCAGCAGATGAAGGACTGCAGATTGAAGGACGTGGGTCATCTCAAAAAATAGAGATGACTCTGGACCTTCTTGTAGATGGCTTCTGTGTGTTTGATGAAGTCCAATTTATGTCAGTGTGAACAATGAGGTATTTGTAGTCCTTCACTATCTTCACACAGACCACTGATGGAAACAAGGGTCAGAAGATGTAGAAGAAAAGGGAAAGTTACAGAGCAGAGTCATTGAGTGCCAAGGTGCATAGTGTGTAAATGGTTACAAACTGCAGAAACTGTGAACCAGGAGCTTCATGGAATGAGTTTCCATGGCCAAGGAGCTGCATGCAAGCCTTACATCACCAAGCAAAATGTCAAGTATCGGATGGAGTGGTGTAAAACACCCTGCCACAGTATGCAATAGCTCAGTGAAAATGTGTTATGTGCTTAACTGTCTGGCAGTCTGATGGAAGAGTCTGGGTTTGACAGATGCCAGGAGAACATAACCTGTGGAATGCATTGTTTCAACTGTAAAGTTTGGTTGTGGAGGAATAATTTGATTTTTTTGTTTTGTTTTGTTTTCCTGGGGTTTCCCTGGGCTCCTCAGTTGCACTGAAAGAAAATACTAATGCTTTAGCTTACAAAGACATTTATTACATTTCTATGCTTCCAACTTTGTGGGAGCAGTTTGGGGAAGGCCCTTCTCTGTTCCAGCATGATTGTGCCCCGGGACACAAAGCAAGCTTCATAAAGGTTGGTTGAGTTTGGTGTGGAAGAGCTTGACTGGCCTGCACAGTCCTGACCTCAACCCCATCATAGGGGAGGGGAGCAGAGGGAGGGGAGAAGAGGGGAGCTCAACATATTAATGCCTATGACTTAGAATGGGATGCCATAAAAGATTCTGTAAATATAATGTGCAGGTGTCCCAATACTTTTTGTCTATATAGTGTACGTGTATGTGAATGGTTTTTACAATATTTTTAACAGCTACAATACTGAGTAAATGTAGTAAGTTTCTATAATGTGTGTGTTGAGATTGTTCTAACTTGTGTCCGTCGGGTCAGTGAAGAAGAGAGGAGAAGGGTGAATAATACTGCATAAAATTCAGATGTATTTTATATTTTTTCAGAACATTGCCTATGCATAACCAAAAAATGTATTTGGTAATTCACCTCACCTCCATGTTTTTGCTTCACTCTCACGCATGCATTTTTTAAAGCAAATTTATTTGGCATCTCAAAACATTTTGTGCCCTTGATGATAAATGGATTAGAAAATGAATGCAGATGCTTCGTAATAAATGAAAATAAATTTGATAACTAGGCTGCAATAAATATCAAATGCTAACAGAAATTGATTTTAAAAGAGGTCATGAGAAATGACCTGCCACTCTAATAATGCCTTCAGGCATGCAGTTCCAAAGAATGTGGACCATAATTGCAAAAGTTCAATAATTTTTAATTTGAATCCTTGGCTTTTGACTGGCATTGCTTTTATGTGAATACACAGGGAATGGTTAAAACCCTGGTGCTTTGAAAATAATCAGTTGCATTTTAAAGTCTATTCCAAACTCTGCTGGAAGCCAATGAGGCGAAGATTGGCATGATAATTGTCAATTTGTTTAGCGCTAAGCCTCATTCAAGAATTGAACACGAGGTGGGAGGGAGGGGGCCTCATCAGAGATGGAATTAAAGCAATCAAAATGAATGAATGTGCAAAAAGGCTTTGTCCAGATCAGAGAAATACATACGCTCACAAAGGCCAGAGTC